>CAJQZN010040744.1:9503-19682 GCA_907164685.1 Colias eurytheme
ATAAACAGCGAACTAACTGTACATCACGCTAACTTTCAGCATGTCTGCCAGAATTAGCCGCGCGTTACTATCGGCCCGAGCGCCCACCTCACCCATAAATTAGTTGCTGCTTGGCCGGTACAAGGGTTGGGTTTGTGTCCGTTGTAATACGGCACGATTTTGTAGCAAAAATCATATGAATTTTCCATGTAAGATAGTATTCAACGTCTTAGATGTTTGCTTTTTTACAACTCTAAAGTAATGTTACATAAAAATTTTTAAGCTATTGCATAGCTTCTATCGCGGGCCTTGAGCGCGGGGACCGAATCGAGAAATTCCGTAACGAAAAAACCTCACGCTCCCCACTCCGACGGGCTCGGAGGTGTGGCTTGAAGGCATGCTATGCAATAGCTTTACCGCGGCAGTCCCCGAGTGCCACACGTCTTTTAATTTATAACAGACGTTCCTTACAGTGTCGGAAGATCTTTATTGGAAATACTTACATTGTTTTAATAACAAACGAATTTTACTTAATACCGTAATATAATGTGTTAAATTTAATTTCTTCATGTTGTTACTTTTTTCTACCGTTTATCTAAAGGCCATTTTACTAGTTAAATGCTGCATGAAATGAATATGTTTTAGATCATCAACTATTTCTAAGTACAATTGTACTTATCACCTTTCTGTCTGTTGATAATAGCTGTAGAAGGTATTTTACTTGTTTTGGATAATGTCCAATGTAATTTTTGTGCGGTATTGCGAAGTCTATGAGCAATTTATCGTGTCGTATGTAGCAGTGGAGATGCTATATAAAGCATGGGCCATAGACTTTTAATCAATCTGCACGAGTGGTGCGGGACTGCAAAAATGGCGGCAGGTTAGTGCCTGACGCGGCTTAATTAAAACCATAAGGAAAATTGTCCGTCCGTTTGTTCCGCTTGTCTATCTATGGCCGTATGTTTTTTGGCATCCGTTGTCCACGGTTTTTTCATTGGATTTATTGTAGTGATGGAAGAATGTAACGTTGTCTGTCTGTTGCTTTCAATGCCTTTTTACCCGACTACGGCAAAGCAAAAGGAGGGTTATGATTTTGACAGGCTATGTATGTATGTATGTATGTATGTATGTATGTATGTATGTATGTATGTATGTATGTATGTATGTTCATCTGTTCCCTCGTAACTTCTAAACTACTTATCAGAATTCGACAAATGACATATCATTAGAAGCGTCTTAATTGTCCGCTGGTTATAGGCTATATGGGATTTCACAAAATCTAATGTGGCGCCCTCTAGCGGACAAAACATACAGAGTAAAAAAATAAAGTTAAGATAAATATGCCGTGTTTGGTATCATTTGAAAGCTTTTTACTTGCACATTTTGAATATATATAATTATATATATTACTCGCATTTGCTTGTGACTTTACCTGTATTCATGGGCTGATTGCATATAATTCACATCTTTTCGTTCATAGCTTCTTTATTAGTTCATCAATTTAACTTTTGTCAATATTATGCACCAAAAATACACTCTAACACCAAAATAGTACAAATAATAAAAAGTAAAACAACTAAAACCCAACTACGACAAAAAACGACGCTGAAAAAGTATAAAACAAGATTTTCAGAATTCCACTATGTAGAGATAAATTTTCATGTTTGGAAAGGCGTAGTCACACGTTGTCAAAGTACTACGGTAGATAAATGTAACGTGTGACTACGCCTTTCCAAACATGAAAATTTATCTCTACATAGTGGAATTCTGAAAATCTTGTTTTATACTTTTTCAGCGTCGTTTTTTGTCGTAGTTGGGTTTTAGTTGTTTTACTTTTTATTATTTCTTTTCAGGTTACATATTTCGTTTGAATTAGTTTGAAATAAAAAAAAATATCGTTATAAAACTTTTTTCGACTCAATAAAACATGTTTGATGTCTGCAACTTTGTACATAAAATTATTTTTTTCCAGTCGTTTTTTCTTGGTACAAGAGTTAAAGAACTATTTTAGTTTAATCTTTCTAAACTAAAACATTGTATATTTAGGCACTGCATTTAACTAAAAAGTGAAAGAAAAGTTATAAAATATTAATACATTCACAGGTAAAACCAGAAAATAATCCTAGCCACCAGGGGGAATTCTAAAAATGCTTACATACATTCTTATATATGAAATTTAATCTTCGCAAAATCGTTTCGTGGATTGTTTCGAATATTTACGAGCGTATTATTCAGGGACTTACATGGAGGTAATCTTTTTGAATATTTTGTCAACTGTTTTAATACTACTATAAACCCGACTTTGTTCGTTGATTTTGTTCAATTTTTATCGTATCTTTAACTTTTATGTTATCCACTACCATTGGATTGAAATTATACAGATTAGGTACCTACTAAATAATTACTACCTAGGTAATACTAGTAATATTTAGTTGTATGTAGAAATACGCTCACCTTTAGTAACAACGAATTATAATCTATTAATGTGTTTATCAGGGATACATATTATAATTTTTGTTCTTATAGAAAAATCGGTCCAGAACGTTGTGGTCTATATTGAAACAATAAATTCAGCAATTGCAGATGGAGTAAATAAAAACTTTCAGCTTATATTATTAGTGTAGTTAGTAACTATTTAAAAAAAAAAAATCTATTTATTTATGTCTACGAACCTTTAAAATAGTTGTTTGTCTAGGGGTTGACCTAAGAAGCAAAACATTCTGTGTAATAATTGTTATTTATTTAAAGATAAACACGAATAGGGTTTTGTGTTGGCTCTTGAATTAAATATCGCGGTCGCACGGCTTACGCCGATTGCGTGTTGACGAAATAAAAAAGAATTTTTAGTACCAGCACTGCTGGGATTTGGAGTTCATTCTTTTATAATTATTTTTCCTATTTTTGAATAATTGTCCTTCTGGGAATAATTAGATAATTAATAACTGTATTGTCGTATGTTGGCACTGAAATAATATATAACAATATATTTTAGATCACAACTTATACCGAAAACCATAGACTAATATTATGTTGCATAATTAATTTGATCAGAAATATTATAACGAAAAAATAAAAAATCTATGTGAGCAGTAAGTACCCAATTTTGCTTGAAATATATTCGTGTACATCATTAAAAAAAAAATATACTAAGTATGTACTTCCAATAGCGTAAAAAGTGATTACCGTTACCAAACTGCATTTGGAACCCCGAATTATTCACACACACTGACTAGTAACCACCAACTGTGGTATAACCGAGTATCCCGGGGGGGCCGTACACAACCTGCTTTACTTTTTGCATTGCCCCTACATAGGTACGATTTCCATTACCTAAGTGTTTATTCGCATGTATGTTTTTGCTTTTGTTTTGTTTGGGTACCTACGGTTTGAGTTTTGAAATATGTTTATTGATGATAATATCTGCTGAATAGATTGGTTCGATTGGATTGGTGGTACGATGGATTCATTAATTTGTGAAAGAGAAATATGTAACTATTACATTGAAGTATTTCTAAATTGCAATGATCATATTCATGATCTTTAAATTCTGTCGTTTTCTCAATATACCTACCGTAAATGTAATATAGGTACCTGAATATACCATAATGTTATTCACTATTTGCCAGTTCATATTTACTTACTTACTTCAACGGCGCAACGACCCAAAGAGGATCTTGGCCTCCGACACCAAAAGTTTCCAGGTTTCGCGCCTTAGCGCCCTGGTGTTGAGGTCTTCTACTTGAAGGATGTCCAGATCTTTTTGGACTTCGTCTCTCCAACGGTGACGAGGTCGGCCGACGGGGCGCCTACCGATCGGCTTGCTCATGTACACCCTCTTCGCAGCGCGATCGTTTGGCATCCTTTCTAGGTGTTCATATTTGACACAAAAAAAATATTTTCATAATTTTGTTCATTACAGATTGCTTATTAGACAGAAAAAAAAGTAGGTAATCCTCTATACCTCTATACTCACGTTTAAGGAGGAAATTACAATAAATCAACACAGCCTTTGATATATTATCATAGCTACAGCACAATAGCCTTAATCCCCACCACATAAGCATCAAACTGGCTCGCAAGTAATTCCGTGGTACATAAAGCTGCGTATTGAACGTACTCGTAACATCTTGAACTCCTTTGAAATCCAACTGGCTACCGCTTAACGTCGTTTGTGGCGATTTGAATCTCAAAGATTTCGAATTTAAGTTTCGCCGCGCCCACGGCGTGTTGGCGTGGTCCAAGTTTTAGAGTGCTAGGTAGTATTTTTACTACGACAAAGTAAATAACGCCTAGATGATACATATATATACATACATACATACATACATACGCATCTAGATATATAGTCGGTCTTCATATAATCGCTTCGTCAAAAGTAGGTACAGAATAATTTTGCATTACCTGCAGTGCAACTGAGGTTGGTAGAAAAATAATTTGCCCTTGAAAATATAATTGTAGGTATTGTTAGTACGATATTCGTCATTGGCGGGACAAAATTGATGTGTGCTTTAATTAGATTTGATCGGGGTTTTTATATGAGCTTAAAGTTTTAGCACAAAATTATACCTTTATCTTATCATTTTATTGGCGTACGATTACATAGTAAGTTCTCCATATATTCATAAACTTTTCGATCTTCTATCACTTAAACCGTTCTTTTCTCATAATAGTCGATTTCAATAGCCTTTGAAATATCATCTTTGCGCTCCAAATCCACTCAGTTTTGCCTCAATTTCAACTGTGTCTAATAATGATTACTTATAGTTCAAATAATATAAGTATTTGCTTCAATAAAATGTAAAAATAATACTTGAAATATCGTAGAAAATATGTCATTCCAAACTTATCTCTAACTTTTATGTAAACAACTGAAATGTCTATAAGCTTATAAATAAATGATAACCACAAGCAAACTATTACCACATATTACTTAATTAAAGAACACGTTATGAAAATGATTCTCCTTATTTTCATATCATTTGCGTTTATTTGCGAAAGTTTTGCTGTGAAGTATAATTTATTGAATCAAGACTATTATGATATTGATAAAATTGATGATATATTTAAGCAATATATCGATAAATATGGCAAACAGTATGTAGGTGAGGAATATAAGCTTCGAAGAGATGTATTAAAGGAGAATTTGATAAAATTAAATAAATGGAACAAAAATGATCCTGGGGTTTATGGTGATAATGAATTTACTGATCTTACTGAAGACGAATTTGTCCAAAAACACCTTGGCCCACTCCGTTATGCAAGTAACATTCCTAGCGATAACAATGTGGAAGAAATAAAAATGCCAATAGATGTGAATCGTTTTATTAACGAGCGTAATATAACACATATTGATTGGCGAGACTACGGCGCAGTAACTCCAGTAAGAGCAAAGTTAAACTGTCGTTCAACGTATGCTTTCAGTGCTATTGGTAAGTGATTACTAGATATTTTGGCACACTAATGTTTTGCAGAACCTTCAAATCGAACGTTTGATCGGTGAAGGAAAACGTCGTGAAGTAGCTGACATGTCGAAGAATCAAAAGTTCGACGATATGTGGCATCTGCCAACCCGCACTTGGCCAGCGTAGTGGATTACGGCTTGATTCCTTATGGGAGGCCCGTGCTCCAACAGCGGCAGCATAATAGACTGATAATGTGATGACGAGTATACACTGTTTTTTTTTTATATTTTGCAGGTAGCATAGAAGGTCAATATGCATTAAAGCACAATACAACAGCAATAAGTCTCTCTGTACAACAAATATTAGATTGCGATACTTACGACGGTGGATGCTACGGTGGATTGGCAGTTTATGCAATGGCGTAACTATTAACTACTTCATTAAATAATAAAGATTTAACTTTTATTCGAGAAAGTGTAAAATTTTATGTCTGTCTGTACATATACATTCAAAAACTACGGTTTTGATGGGTAATCTGTTTAGGTTTTTTGTATTTTATTTAAAGCATTATGATGATGGAAAAATTTAGTGGCCTTATTAAAGAAGAAGATTTCATTGTATTTAAAATAGAACAATGTATAGATATAGAATTAAAGTCGTCTTGAGCAGATAAGAAGATAAAAATCACCAAGTGAATATTAATTAAGATTATAATGAAAATAAATAATTGGTTTTAGGTCAGTCAAAAAGCAAAAGGGCTTAATGCGAGAAATGGATTATCCATATGAAGCAAAAACAGGTGACTGCATGTTTGAGGAAAGTAAATCGGTTGTTAATGTCAGCAAAGCTTTAATGGCCTTCAGAATGCCCGAAGATATTATGACGATGTTTGTAGCTGAAGTTGGACCCTTAACGACAAGTAGGATTTTTTATTTAAATAATATAATGGTATTGCCACAAAATAATTTAAACACAATCTTACTTTAAACCAGGGATCTGTCACTTAGTTGTCTATGTGAAATACGACAAGAGAACCCGCACTTAAAGTTAAACCTGTCTAAAGTATTTCGTGGTAAGACAGTAAATGTTCATTTAACTGGTTCATTGGTAAAAATCTATTTATTTAATATTCTAGGTATAATTTTTACTGAAAAGATGAGACACATAAAAACTGGAAAAGTTTACAAACCTGACGATTGCCAAAAACACAAATATGCATTTAACGCGGAGGTACTTATAGTGGGATATGGAAGAGGTAGCTAAGTATATTATATTTTGCAAACATATTTATTTTTCGGTCTTTCACGCTATTAAGGCGACAAAACGAAAAGGTAAAAATGAAACCAGTAAACATATTTTTCAAGCTTAAAAATTCTTTTTCATTTTATTGGTCGATAGTATTCCACGATTCACCATTTTATTGAAAGTCCTCAATAATGATAGAAAAATAAATAGTTAAATAAACTATGATTTGAGGTAATATTAAAATTGTGTACATTAAATCTTGTTTTTACAGAAAACGACGATGATTACTGGATCCTAAAGAACTCCTGGGGAACGCACTGGGGCGATAGGGGCTACATGCGTATAATCAGAGGTTCTAAAGCCTGTAATATTGGCCTTCTGATTAGCCTTCCAGAAATCAGTTGAATTGTTTTAAATTTAAATAAAATACTTGCTGGATCGATTGTGTACTTCTTTAATTGTCCTATTTCGATATATGTAGTAAATATATTCGTCCCTTATACAAGTTTTTCTAACGACGTATATAATATAATTGTAACTGTTAGATACTCAATATTCGTAATATTATGGAAAATAGTTATTTTAAAATTTCTAACATCTTAACATAAATGTCTTACCTTAACATCGTCGTTCATATCGTAGGATCCTCCATAATATGAAAACTATTTATTCAAGATTTATTTTATGAATTGTGTATGGAATGTCTGTATTTTATATTATTTTTATTGCTTTTAAGTTTTAAGGGTTACTTTATAATGTTATTGTATTAAGTACATTACTTCAATACAAAACGGCAAACTAAATAAATAATTTAATTCAATTTAAATAAATCATCCAAAAATGTTTTGTGTTTGGATTGCATACTACCGAGTTGACCGAGTGTCTTTTTTAATTACCTATTATAACATGAAGGATGTGAGGTGAGGGGAGCTGGTGTAAATGAAATAATACGACCGTCTCGGTTGAACTTATGATTTATTCTGTCTTAGTAAGATACAATACCACTACACCTCCGGGGCAAAATAACGAAAAAAAAAGTAATTAACACAAATTATTATTTTTTTATTATAATATTAATTAATTAACAATAAGAAACTTAAATTTTCTTAATACGTAACACGTAGTACGTACGATAACATTAATTATCCTTAACAAAAGGTTTCGTTCTATCTTTGTGAACAACATCAATTTTCCCATTTTTCATAATTTTCACATTTGGTTCCTGTTCTTCTATTACAATATATGGACCATTATACAAAGTTTCTAATTTATTTCCTGTCTCATTTTTCACTAATAATAAATCGTTTGGATTGTATTTTACTTTATTAACATTCTTATCATACTTCAGCTTTCGGTTTTCTTTACACTTTAACAAATTTTCTCTTGCGTCTCTATTAGCTACTTGCAACCTGTATCTTAACTCTAAACTATAGTTATCTGGATTATACAATGGTTCTATATTAGAAGAAATTCTACTGGGAATTTCGCACGGTTTGCCAAAAACTAATTCATATGGGGCATATTTTGTACTTGAATGAACAGTATTATTGTACGAGAAACACCAAAATGGTAGCCAGTGGCTCCATGTTTCAGGGTGACTATCGCATTGTATACGTAAAAATGAACCTAGATGTTTATGCGTATTTTCAAGTGAACCAATAGTTTGGTGATGGTATGCTGTAGAGCTAAGTTTTTCTATGTTAAGTAATTTACATACCTCTTCCATCGTCTCCGAAATGAACTCTGTTCCACGATCTGTAGTTATGACTTTTGGAATGCCAAACCTTAAAATGAAATTGTTCACAAAACTCCTAGCTACACTTACCGTATCTTTACTTCTAAGAGGATAAGCCTCGACAAATTTGCTTAACTCGCACTGAATTGTTAAGATATATTTATTATGTTCTAAATCTAAATCTAAGGGACCCACTATATCTAAAAATACTTTTTCAAAAGCAAAACTTGCCGTGGTTGTTATAACCATCGGTTCTCTTATATACCTAGAGTGTTTCATTTTTTGGCACTTCTCACATTTATGAACAAAATTTTTGACGTCATTTTCAATTCCTGGCCAGTAGAATTTACGTTTTATATTATTAATCATTCTGCGTACCCCAGCATGTCCGCTTGTTGGTAGCAAATGAAAGTCATTTAAGATAAATTGTTTTTCTTCGTCATTATCTATTCTTTTTATTCCTCTTAAAATACAAATGCGTGGTCCGGACCACTTTTCAATACTCTTTATTTCTTCTATCATATTTTTAATGAATAACGCGTTATCTTCACCTTTTATCATACAAATCTCTTTTATTTCTAATTTTTCACATAATTTTCTCAATTTTTCCACAAAAACGTCTCGCGTGTATTGTGCTTTAAAATCGAGATTTACATATAATACCTTTTTATTAGCAACAAATGCGAAGCATTCAGATTCGACATCTATGCTTTTATTTTTCCTCATTTTCTTTAACGATTCTCCCTCAATCAAACATAACTCAACTGATCCGTTCGGTATCCTAAGTATCTCCACAACTTTTGGTTGATCAGGCCAATCGTTAGAGTTGATACTTGGTACACCGCTTTTCTCACTATCATTACCACTTTCATTCTTGTGTTCATTCATCTCTTTCATTTTTCTAGCTTGAGCTCTTGTTGTTACAGCTACTATTTTATCATTCATACCCTTTAAATCTTCTGACGTTACAACAATTCGTGACAAAGCATCTGCTAGTACATTTTCTTTGCCTTTAACATAAGATATTTTGAAATTATACTCTTCTAATGCTAAACGAAATTTTAAAAGTCTACTTGATGGATCCTTCATTCCAAATAGATAAATTAGTGGCTTATGGTCAGTTACTATAGTAAAACTACGTCCGTATAGATATGGTCGAAAATATTTAACACTCCAGACAATAGCAAGAAGTTCTTTCTGAATAGTAGGGTAATTTAACTCTGCTTTATTCAAAGGTCTACTAGCATAAGCTACTGGTTTCATATTACTGTTACAAAGTACTGAACCTATCGCCGTTCCAGAAGCATCTGTTTGCAATACGAATTCGTTAGAAAAATCTGGATATTGTAGAATAGGTGGTGAAATAAGAGCATTTTTCAAAATTTTAAATGAGTTTTCGCACTGTTCCGTCCAATCAAATTTAATATTTTTTCTACATAATTTATTTAAACAATTAGTTATATCTGCAAAATTTTCTATGAACTTTCTGTAATAGTTACACATAGCAACAAAACGTCTGACTTCATCAATATTCGTCGGTCTAGGATAATTTTGAATACACTTAATTTTTTCTTTGTCAGGTCGAATGCCATCAGCCGATATAGTATGACCTAAGTATAATAATTCAGTTTTTAAAAATTGACATTTACTTGGATTCAGTTTAAGATTCACTTGACGTAAACGTTCAAAAATTTCGATTAAATTTTTGTTATGGGACTCTAAATTTCTACCAAAGCAAATAAGATCATCTAAGTAGATAAAACAATTTATAAAGTTTAGTCCAGACATAGCTATAGACATGACTCTAGAGAAAGCACT
>CAJQZN010040745.1:0-22000 GCA_907164685.1 Colias eurytheme
CGACACATAATACATGTTTTGTTTTAATGCAAAACATCAATATTATTCACATTGGAAATTTTACGTACGATATACGTAAAGTATATAAGTATAGTTTGAAGCGTTCCGTGGTCAAAATTCCATATCATTCTAAAGATTCTTACCTGTGTTTCATTACATGCATTGTGATGAAACATACATTCTGCATAATAAAATTAAAAGTGCGTCTATCATTTTGTTTCTTGCTGGGGACGGAAATAGCTCATTGCTTAGTTAGTCTTATTGATTTGTTTCCACGTAGAGCTGTTGTTTCTGCGCCATTCGTGTTGCAATTTCTATAATGTATCCTATGAATCAATGAAAGAAGAACGGAAGGAGTAAATTTTGTAGATGCACAAAAATCTTCTATGTTCTGGTTTTGGTTAGAATTTAATAAGCGGAAACGTGTTACATACGGCCATATCGTCTTAAATTATAAAAAGGAAAAACCTATTCCTAGTCGGTAAAAGCGTATTTCACATATTTCGCATATTCCAGACCGCTAGAATTGTCAATATTCCAATGAAAGATACTTTATTGTCGTCTTTGATATTTGAATAGACTAAAAGCACCTGCATTTTATATTAAAATATTCTATTTCAGACGACTATTATAAGAGAATGTTCCAGATTGATATTTGCAATAGTGTCAATAATCCAGCCGACAATATCGGCCTTTTGTTTTCTATATTGTAAGCGGCATAGATACTAGGCGTTAATCTTTGTAAGAACCGGGTCATGGGGTCGCATTAAGCTGATGCTCTTTTCCACACAAAAGCATTTCTGTGGTGTGTCGCGTTTCAAATCTTGGTCTGGATAGCGGCGTGTTTAACCTACTGTTAAGTCTTTTGTCTTTGCCGGCTTCTCAACTTCATGAGAAATGCATTTCTTATTCAAATATGCCTCTATTTTTTCCTTTTGAAGCATCAGGTAGTGATAACTAATTTCCTATTTATAGTGTCTATTTGTATTGCTGTAGCAACTATTTTCTTAAAGGGGCCGATACAAGGATAATAAATTGTATTAAATTGTTAGCAGATGAGAAATGATCTCTGTGATGCTTCATTACATATCATTATCGTGTATTCACAACTGCAAGGCTGTTTCAAAATGAATATATTTAATGAAAAGGAGGGTTATAGAACGTCCTTTAATAAATTACTGTAGGTATTGGCTTTAAAATAATTTTATCTCACAGATTACAAATTTACTGACAGATTTACATATAGGTAACCAGGAAAAATAAAAAGATATGCAGATGTCCACTTTGTTATTGTATTACCGCATGTAATTAATAGCGCACTTCCAAACTGAAAAAGCAATTCTTTGTTATCACTACAATGGATCGAATTTCCCATTTTTAATTTGGTATTCAAGTATCTTGCGCATTCGTCGAGCGACGTACGACAAAATTAATTAGTTCCATCAATCATTTGTTGAATGGTGACAGAAGAATCGGCCCACTGGTTTCAAAAAGACTAAATATCAGAATAATAAATGTAACTCGATTCCTTGTTGCATTGTGCATTACCCTTTGATAAAAGAGTAACCGTTGTGACGCGCTCGCGCCCGCGGGGCGGGGTAGTGTGGCCCAAATATTTTGAATCTGTAATTTTTATTAAAAATTAATGAAACTACGCTGCTAGCTGTCAAGTTTGTAACGCTTTGTAGATTATGTACTGTGACATTTTCGTGTTTTAAAAAAAATTGCTTTGAAGGAATGGTTTTAAAATAAATTACTTACTTAAGACCAAAATATTAAAAAAATATATCTTTGTTAGCTTATTATTTTTGCGCTCTAATAATAATTATCATGTCATGAATTAATAACTTTTCTTATGTTTATAAACAATAATTATTAAAATACCACAATAAAAATTTTCATTAATTTCTTTTTAACGCTAGGTACATTTACGGCATCATAACAAAACAGATTCAGAATAAAGCGAACTTTTATATTCTCAATCTCTCGTATTAACAGTTACAAATTTATAATACCAGAATTGATATTTCAAAAATGTATAGAAATTTATAAAACCAAAATTTATCTTTTAAATTATTATAGACGTTTCATATATCTACCGATATTATTATTACCGAACAAACCCTTTCATACAATTTTCACCTTCCGACAACAGAGCGCACGCGTCAGTCACAGATGTAGACTAAATTTACATTTGTATAGAATTTATTTGAATATGACAGCAATTCATCACGACACTGTGACATGCAGCGCCCTCTGCTGACCTTTGGCACGTTTACACGAATTGTTACGATTGATCATTGAAGTGGGTAGAACGAAATATCTGATGTTAATAAATATGGAAAGGGCTGAAGCTGCTGTGTTATGTATCGATTTATACATAAAGTTTGTATATATGACATTGACATAATCCTATAACTAATATTCTAAATGTTACCAAAAAAAGTATGGATGTTTGTAACTTTTTCAAGGGAAAACCACAAACCAGATTTTAATAATACTTTGCCGCTGTAAATATTGCTACATAGCTTTTGTACCGGAATAGCATATATAAGTTCAGTAAAGAACCGCAAGCGAAACCGCTTTTATTATATGCAAAGTGTATCGAACACTCTTGTGCTCGATTTTTAGAGAAGCCCGAACTTTTTTCACGATGAAATAAAATGTAAGACAACTTTAATTTAGGGCATAAATCCTACCACTTTTAGATCTTTAATCTGACATTCGTACGTGTCGAATCCACCACGAGTATCACAAACATTGACAAATAAAAGAGGGTTTGATTCATCATTGTCGAGACGAACAATATTCATGTGGCATAACAATGCAATGTCGCATCCCTTTGATTATTCCAAGTAAATTTGCATTCACATTACATATCGCACCGCGCTGAAATTCTACTAAAATATTGTCGTCTGTCATGTCAATTATGTTTAGTTTGTTTGATCATGCGACTAAAAGAAAAAAAGTGAATTTATTTGTATAGGTACCTACTTTATAACTATACGCTACGTTCTTGCCATAACAGAAAAAAAAAACTACACTACGTCAATTATTTGGATTGTTTTGAAGTGAAACTTCATAAGGCGCGTTGACAGTAAAATTTCAATGACGCGTCATGGCAATACCGTCACGTCATGGAGTAAGGCGACGGTTTTGGTATCTTTGAATCTTGCCAAAGAAGTTTCACTTCTGACACGTGTGCTCGACACACACGCTCTTTTTTAGCAATTTTGAAATAAGTAGGTACATAAATCTATAAATTAATTATGCAACATTGGGAACATGCGTCAAAGAAACTAAAGAACATTGGTTTCTTAGAATAATTGAATGTTAACTTAATAACTACGAGGGTTTCAAAGCTCCACCTCTCCCATAGAAGAATTGTTATGATTGTGAGAAAAAAATAACCATTAATTAAACACATTGTTAGCGCTTTCTAAATTACATGCAACGTTAACATGCCGAGATTTGTTGCTTTTGATTCACCGTTCTTATTTGCATTTTCATACGATGTTTGTGTAATATTGCAATTGCATACAAGTTAGATCATAAATATTATTAAATAGATTGCTACCGTAACTTTTTCATACATAACAAGGAAATTCCTATTTCCTTCGATGATTTGGTACGTCGTTTATTTTTACCGAATATTTCTACTAATTACAATTGTAATTTTCATTAGGTTTCATTATTCATTTAGGTATAGCAAGGCTTTCTATACAATTATTTTCGATAATTGACGGGTTCATAACTTCATAGTGCTGCCCCAAAAATAACGAGATCAGTATTTGTGCCAGTTTCATAAAAAATAAACTCATATTTCACGTGCCACTTCACAATACCGCCAATTCAATTGGTAACAAAGGCACTCACATTTCTAGGGTGTTGAATTTATTGATGTTAGCAAAAACATTGCAAATATTTTTTTGGCATCGATACGCGACGCCCCTCACTAACGCAGGAACTGTTTGTTCAAACAATAAACTTGTTTTTGTGTGTTTATTATTAGCTGTTATAATTAAACGAGTGTAGAACATGTAGAAGCAAATATTTGATGTTGGCCACAAAGTTAAACCGCCATCCTAAAAGAGGAACACACAATTTGCATATACTTTGTGTGCGTGTTAAAAAATTGCAATCTTTTAAACAAATTCGCAATTTGAACAGTGAACAGTGGAGGTAAAATCAGCGTTTAAACCGGGGTTCAAGAACATTTACCATTTTAAATTTATTTAGTGTAGTGTACGAAAAGCTTGGTTTAATATTTACGAAAAAAAAATATAACAATATAATTAAAGAATAGAAAATAAAGTCAGTTGAACAGTAACTGTAGTTAGTTGAATAATGAAAGTATCAAACCATTTCCTCTATTTAAATGCTTTAAATTATTAAGAACAATACACGAATGTTTTGATTTATTAAATTTAAATCTTATTGTCGTCCCGATAAACCCACGAGTTAAATTAAATGGCCCGTGAAAAATCCCTGTTATCGTAAATAATGTATCAAACAATATCCCCAATGGGACCCATACGACTTATAATTTTAATGGCAATTGTATAATTTCGTTTTAAAACTCCAGGCGTAAAAATGGTAATGTTGATTTCTGGATCATAATAATTATCGTATAGGTAGCAAGTTAATTGAAGCCGATTTGTATTGAATAAAAATAATTTTCTTTATAAAGTAATGACTACCAGTTATTACTTATTGTTATGCGTTTGCAGTAATTAATTGCTTCAAAAGACACGTTTGAATAACTCCAATGATTAGAATAAAACAAATAACTTTTAATTTTGGGTGCATAAAGCGTAATGTAAGCAGGAAGTGATTATAGAATAAAATAACATAATTCACAGGGCATTTAATTTCCTTTCATAATACAGTCCTGACTCCTGACATTCCTTATTTTTATAGCGTCAAAACTCAGTATTACGTCACACTTCTTGAGCATTGACAATTGGCCGTGTCCGGCACGCGTCTTATTAAATTATAAGGAAACAAACCGGTAACGATTTAAAATATCCTCGCTTTCACCCTAGTTATATTTTTTATAAGTTTTTGCAAGGGCCGGAAGGCGGGCGTGTGCCGGTAACCAGGTGTAGCCATTAATATAGAAGATAGGAATGGCGAAACCCTTCAATAAACACCTTTTTAAGTAGGTTATGCAAATATTAACGGTTAGAAAAACTATCATTTAGTAATGGTTTTTTTTTGTAAGAATTGTTGATTACTTTAGGGTCCAAACTCCAAAGATTAGGCACATTTGGCAAGCCCTATTTAAAGACTTTTCCGTTGGTTAAGTTTATTTATTTGGATAAGAGCGTTAATTAAGCAGTTTGGAATTACGTATAAATTAAGTGCAGTGAAATCAACCTAGTGGATAACGTGACCCAATTTTTATTTCACTGCAAATATTAACTTTTGCTATAATTTTTCCTGTTATTTTTAATATTTCACTTCAAATTCAAACATGTCATTTTATTAAATTGCAACCGGTTCTCTACATATTGATCACTTTGATAAAAATCTGGTTAAAAAGCTGTCGTTTTTTAACACGCGACCCTACAATTGACATAATAATTATAGCAACCTAAACTCGTTTACTCTAGATGCGCTATTGAAAGCTCCTGAAAGGTTTGCCGGTAAAACTTGCTTTCGATTTTCTTTCCATTTCATTCCTAACCTCATTGTGCTGATCCACGCCTACGGATGCTCCCCACAGCCAGTCCTGTTTCTTCCTGCAAACGACTTTTTGTACTGACGCCGTGGCATTTGAAAGCTCTATAGCCCTTGAATGGATTTGCGAAATATGATTTCGAAGAAAACATTTCTAATGGGGACCTAGATCGTGTTTATCTTCATAGAACGACGCTTTTTTTTATTCGCATTATTTATTAATTTTCTACTACTACAAGTAAGTCACTGGTGTTTTTGTTGAAAGAATTTGATGCTGCGATCGGAATGGATTAATTAATTTACCTAGATCAATGATTAATATCATGTATACTGGATGAATAATTTAATAACTCATTCACTGGTAAGTATTCTAAATGTCTGGTTAGGTAGCTTAGTTTATAATTTTTGGAAGCAGATGTGTCTTGTTAATTTGGAACCCTTTCTTCAAATTTAATGACGCGTTTCTTCATAATATTGTTCTTGGAGTAATTTCCTTCCAAATGTCGAAGTGGTCATAAAATATGATGTATTGGTATTTTTCTAAAGTAATTGCGGTATAGTCACGGTTATATAAGTTAAGTGAAAATTACCTGTTATAAGTATTCAATACCGTATACGCTTATAATCTCTGCCCGACAACTTTTGTTTTATTTTTACACAATGCAATAAAATTGAAAATACGTACAAATAAATTCTTTTATCTCTATTTATTATTTCGAATTTAGTAAAGTAGATATATCATAAAAAATAGAAAATTCAGTTTATTTATATAAGCGCCATCTAGTTTCTGTATAAGAATATTAAACAGTATCGATTGAATTATAGACGAATGCCCGACGTAGACTATGGATTGTTACATCAAGTTCAGTAACTAAACGCTAGATGGCGCAGTTTTAAAAAATCTATTATAATGCAATGCCGTTATTTATTAATTTTAATTTGAACTTTAAAATATACTATAATCTAATCTTAAATGTTGGTCTTCTAAACATAATATTAAATTTTGAGTAAAGTATAATATAATAAAAAATAAAAAAATTAAACGTAAATAGTTTTGGCGGGAACTTTTGACGTTCTTTTTTTTTCTGTGGCGGTAAATTTTAAAATGGAATGTTTAAAAATTTTAATGCTCGTTTTTGAAGTTCGTTTTATTACAAAGTGTTGGATCAGTATCAAACGGAACTCGTAAGTACTTACCTATTTAGTATTTATTTACTATTTTGATAAAAATTTAAAAAAAAACCGTCGCAGTATGCCCGTATGTTTCACATCAAAAATGTACGAAAATTCAAAATAAACTTGACCGTCCCGGTTATCGAAAGACAGATATATTGTACATATATTGCATCTAATCCTAGAATACCCTTCCCTCATGAATGAAAACTTTAAAAGAAGATCAATAGTCAATAGACAATGCTATACCTACCTACAATAAACCAACCATAAACCAACATTCTCAATATAGGTATCACATACATAAAAAAATATGATTTATTATTTATTAACGCTAACAAAACCAAACTCGTGTCTAAATGTAATATTACGAGACCTTACCTGAAGAATAGTAGTGAAACTAACATTATAATAATTGCACCAATATAACCTGATCCCCGCGATGCTAACAAGATTCAGTTACCAGTAGCTGTGGCAAACTTATAAAAGTTCTTGTTAAAGTGGTCGATCTAGATTTCTTGTAAGCGATATTTTCTTTAGCCTTCGAAGCGGGATAAAATGACATTGTTACGAGACGTGTCTTTGACACGTTAAGCCTTTATCAAAGGTGAGGGAAATGATTTATATTGACAATATTGCTTTAGGTAAATTGATACTACAATAAAGGCCTAACTGAGCGCACATGTCAAAGTTAGTCAAGGAGAAAATGTAAGGCGTCTTTAGAATCTGTATCAGTCACCAGATGTTACAAAAGTACGTACTGAATAGTTTTATAGGGTATGACCACAGACTAATAATATACGTATGTATACTACGTATGTATTACGGTTAAATCTTGCTATTATTTCTGAAGAATCAGCGTTCTTTTAGTAACATCATTAAACTTCAGTTAGAAAAGTGTAATCTTTTCAACCAAATACACTTTATAAAAGCTTATGTCGCTTTTTCTTCTAAGCAGGAATTATATCTAAGGATTATTATAATAATACGAATAATTAATCTTGATAGTTCCATTTGTCGTTTTTAGCGATTTTACAATTTTTGTGCAAATTATACCGATCACCAAAACCGATCAGCTATCAGCAGAAGAAAACATCTCGCGGAAACCAGAATGGGCACAGGCATGGGACATACCCATATAATTATATGTATAGAAGTAAGGTTGACGATTATGACGTCTACCAACCCGCACTTGGCCAGCGTGGTAGATAAGCTACTTGGTCATTGGAAGCATGTTAGAACATAATAATATTGGCTGGTTATTAATTTTATTTTAACTTTTCTATTGTTATACAAATGCAGCTATGTTGATATTTCAGTTTAAAATAAGCTATAATCACAAAAATTACATGTTATACATTTGCAACAGTAGTATTTGCATGTTGTACTCGCAAGTCGCAATCAATGGTAGGAATGTAAAAATATTATTTCGGTAATGCATCAGAAAAAATACGATTTCAAAAACACTGAAATTATCTATTTTGATAGCTATCATAATATTTCTTAACAATCGTAACACACTTAGGTATATAATACAGTTAATTATCACCTTTAAGACGTAATAAACTTTAAAATTAATTGTTTTTTCACGGTTCGTTGATAATAAACGGAACAGCGATATACCTACTGTTGTTACAGTTTCTAGTTATGCTTACTAGATATTAAATATTATATAAAAACTTAGTAAGTATTTACATTTTTAAATTAAAAATATTTAGTTGGATTGAAACTATAATCCAATTTTATTATAAAGTCTCCGGTGTCAGAAACAAATAATAAAAGTACGAGATTAAAAATATTTTTAAATTATTATCAAAGACCTGCCAGCGACTTCGTTTCAATAACCTATTATTATATGTATACTTTAGTATGTATTTTGAAATAATTCATAAATATAATCTACTAAATTGTTTTTATCTTGTGATTACATTTTATTTTATTAAATTCCGTAAGATACATTAAATTGTGTACAATATTAAACGTTCATTAATATGTTCATATTATTATTAAAATGTTAATAGATAAAGTGTTCCGTTACAAGAAAGTAATTTAAAATTATATTAAAAATAATAAACCAGTCTAACCAGCATTATTCTATTTAAACATACCGCTGAATCACGCAAGCGAAGTTTTTTCAGATTTCACACTATATAGCTCATTTTAAAAATAATTAATCAGAGTCCGTGTATACAGAGTTAGCCACAGGATATCTGAAAATTATCCACTTGGCATGTACCTTTTAAGATATTGATCTTAAAGATACATGCTGAGTATATTGCTGTTGCGAATTAGTTGCAATTTTATATGTGTATTTATCGACAATGTTTTATATCTAGCTGCGATGATATAGCGCGCGCCGCGGCTCACATTGGTCGAAAATGAAAACAGTTGCGACTGGCCTACTCAAGTATACGATTTGACTCTTTTGGTGATTTTCGTATAACGTAGTTTTAAATTATGGTAAGTATTTATTTATTATTTTTAGATCGAAGTGCCTACTGAAGGTATTTTTCTTTACAGTGAACAGATCTCAATCCTCCTACCGTGTAAAATGAGATTGTTCTATAATTTTGTCTTGCAGTAATGCGTGGTTGAGCTTTAAATTCCTCTTCAAATTAGTTCATAATAGGATAATTTTAAAATTCTGTATCATTTTGGATTTAGAGAGTACCTAAGAATAATAATAAGAAGAATTGAATTTAAATTGATATGCAATTTCAAAGCTTATGGCTGAAACCGTACGATGCGTTAGGCAACAACTTAACTTCATATAATGAAAAGTTTATTTTTCGTTCCCAATGGAATCTTTGTATACTAGATACTAGATAATTGAACATTTGGAATAAAACTTACATAATCTTATAAGGATATGGGATGGCTATCTCAAATATAGGGATCGAATATAAGTGGACCTCTTTAATATGCTCAGAACTGAAACATAAAAATCTTTTTATTTACCCACGCAAAAATGCCGCAACTATGATTATTCCATTCCTATTTTCGTAGTGTAATCCCATTTAGAAGCTCCAGAACAATATTGACGTAACTGTTGTTGTCATAGAACAGGAAACATATAATTACTAATTACATTATTGACATTCAAGTTTAGTTTTTGGTAGTTTGCCAGAAGAACTGTCGTACATTCTTACTCCCGGCGACGCCGAGGCGGCAGACCCGGCGACTAACTTCTATTCCTCATTTAGTTTTACGATCGCAAACAATTCCATACAATGTCTGTGTTGTATTGAAAAACCTTACTTGTTTTGATCTTTCTAGGCCTTATCCTTTTATATACATTAGGATTAATGGTCCTTAAGGTGCCTTGAATCCCATCGCAAAGTTTATAGATGTGCTTTCGCAATTTTATAGATGACAGTCGATGGCCAATGTAATTTTTTTAGATCGTTAAAAGTTTTTTTTATGATGTTTATTCTTACGTTAACATTTTACGCTAGATGTTGGTACAATATTTACATTTAAAAAGATCCAATAGAGTTAAGCTAAGTTATTCAAAAACATGTCAGGCTTTTCCAATAAAATATTCCGTTATAACATCAACACATAGGCATTCATTATGTAAATATTCATAAAATAACTCTTATAAAACTGTCAACAGTTCAAAGCGAGAATTCATATGATGGAAATTGCTTAGTCAAAGTTCGGTATGCAAACGGAATTTGAATGCTTTGACGCAGAAAGTTTTTTAAACTGTTATTTGCCAACAATTCCACAGGCGGTGTTTCGCTTGAAAATCGATAGCACACCTACAAATAGAATTTATGTGAACTAGATCAGGGTTTATATGGGTTATTCTGGAATCCCGAGGCTTAATGTGAAGGCTGGCGGCTCCTTGGGGACGCTTCAATATTCCTAACTCCACTTACAGTTGATACGGTTAATCTAAAAATACAGATAAATAAAATTTGTATACGTACAGAGAAATAATACAATTCAAATTGGTTAGTTGGTTAGGAAATAAGTCTTATAGTAAATTAAAGCTGCTTTTTAACCGACTTCTTTTTTCACCAGTTCTATTTCAGTTCTACTGAAGGAGATACTTCTTACCTCTTCTTCATAATATAATATTATTTTTACCAAGGTGGTTTTCCTTAATTAGTTAAAAATTTAGACAATTAAATGGAAGTGTATATTATCCGATATCAGAAGCATATTATGTTAATGAATAAGAAGAAATAACTTCCAATCGTTTCTAAATAGATGCAGTTATTAAGATAAATCTAAATAATTTTCTTTTTTAGTGCTCGATTCCCGCTCTGGGTTGGCACGGAAGGCTGGTCACCTACTTACAGATAAAGAAAATCGATTGAAACAGATGCGACATAGGACTTCACATTGTGCCCCGTCACATTGAAACTAATGGCAGATTATTTACCTTACGTATCCTTTCTATATAATTTCCTTGATGATAAGATCCTATCCGATTTTATATCCCTTTTGACAAGCGGTCATTGATAGTGTCTCCTACTATTGTTTAACGATCTTCTTCGATAGCCTTTCTTTTTTATTCTCTACACTTTTTGTTTTCTTTAAATAAACTGACACCTTTATTCTTTATTTCGATGCACTTTAAATGATTTAATTAAACTAACACTGGTCAAGGATCGTTGACAATACAATAATTTCATTACTTTATCTTAATGGTGCGTACTTAGGGTTTAGATTACTATACTTAGTAAGGTTTTTAATAATAAATTGAAAAATTAGTGTATGATTTTTATTTTTCACCAGTACAGTACTTAATGCAATGTAAGAAAGTGTCCTGTTTATAAACTGTTTCTATATTATTATTGCAGGACGAACAGCTTATCTATGCTAATATGTGATAATATTATAAAGCTAATCTCAGGATCTAGGTCCGATTTTAAAAATTCTTTGGGTCTTAGATAGCCCATTTATCGAGGAAGGCTATATATCATCAAGCTAAGGCCAGCAGGAGCGGAGCAATGCTGGTGAAACCGCGGGGAACAGCTAGTATTATCATAAACATTAAACTCACCCATTTGTTTGCGGCTCCGGATTCTCTTCATCATTACTGACGATTGACTCTAACATCTGTATCTTCAACATTGTGATTGATTACATGACAGTATACGTTTCACTTGCACTAGTACTAATCACTCGGATCCTGGAACAAAGAATAAATACATATTAGGTTATTATATTGATGATATTTGTACAGTTTTTTTTTATAAGTCTTGGTTGATCTTTTTATAATTTATAATATAGTTATGGGTTTTAAAAATGTGTAATAAAACAGTTTACCTATTGATTATTCTACTCAATGACAAAAACTACTTTTTCATTTTAATACAATTATTTGGTGATACCTAAATTATTTTTCAGTTTTCAGCCTCTCAAAAGCACCGTCTCTCAAGTTTAAGTATAGTGTTCAATTTTATTTAAATACAAAACTCATTTCGAAATCATTTACAAATTGAAACGAACTGAACGAGTCAACGCCAATTTTACAACATCTCAATTCACCAAAACATCCAAAAGTATTTTAACCAAGCAGTCTATTTATTTTCTGCTAACAATCCAGTTTTCGTTGAAACAAGTGTGGATTTCCACTGAATAATTATACAGTTCTACGATATTAAGAGTTTCCAGCATCTTTTGAACTTTACACCCGAGCGCTTTCCACTTCAAGTCTCTTTGATCGCTGTAATTAATTGGAATAGTTACGGCTTTCTGTACTCCTAGTAGTTCTGTTGGTACTTGGCATAACCTTCTGTAATTTAACAATGTAATTATGATAAATGGTGTAAATGTATCCGCTCTTTGAATAGCACCTTTTTCAGTTAGTCCCTTAGCCATAATATAAACCAGTCCCAAAGCACAGAATAATAACTAGTAGCTTGCCCAAAGCTAATTTTATCTCAAAACTATTAATAATAATAGTAAGATAACCTACGCTCAAATTGAAAAATATGTTTAATGTTAGTTGCTTCTAATTACTACCTAGTTGTTGAGGGATCGTTTGTAAGGGTCATTGTTCACTTGCGATTTTAACCGCTTTCCATTTCTTTTACCTGCCACCCGCAATTGTCTGGACCTTTTTTGACGTCACCAAGGATGGTGTGGACAGGGTTTTTTTTCTATGAATCCTAGAACGCGATGGCATAATTTTTCTGAATGCAACGTATATTAGAAATTTTGGGATGTTAGAGTGTAGGAGTCCGTTTCTACGCGGGAAGCGTGACTGGGTATCCGTCCTCGATTTATTGGCTTGTTGTGAAGTACTATGTGGTATGGATCATTGCATCATAGGGCGATTGCTGTTTGATGAGGAAAGAGAGGTGCTGTGCACCCATAACCACTGACGTAGAAGATTTGACTCCTTTTTGATGGACGGGTAAGAAACTAATGAAAAAAAATGACAATATTTGAGGCAGGCAATTAGCGCACTGAACGACAATACTTATAGGATGATAAGAAGGAGGAATAAACAATGCATTTTTTATAAAATAATGTACCTTTTTATAATTTTAAAATAAAACGATGAATTAAATATGTGGCAGGAAAATGCATACATTTTATGTTATCAAAAAATTGTTAATATGTACAGTGTACACATTAGAACAATATGTTTATGGTTAGTTAACCTGTGAGTTTAATCTGTTTGACGATGTTTGGATTAGAATAAAAATGTGTGTTTTGTAAATAATAAATAATGTATAAATATTTTAAATTTAATTACGCTCGCCTTCAACTTTATTCTCAGGTGTTAGTTCTCAATAAAGTATTGTATGAACATTGATTAAAAATAACTTAAACCGCAAAAGTTTATTCAATACGAAGATAGCATGGGACAAATAATGCATATCACGAAATATAACATTAATGCTCATTTACATCAAAAATATGCCCCTTCTTCTTTCCTACGAGCAAAAATGGTGTCAAAGCGTCTCCTACAGTGGTGTGAGAACAGTAGACTGAACTCCGACCAAATTGGGTATAGGAAGAGATTCCGGCGCTAACCTCTCCCTACGCCCGTTAAACCTGCCTTAGCAGTTCATATCTGACAATTTTGAACTGACCGAATACGGCACAGTGTGGCCTAGAATATAAGTCATAAATTTTTCAAACCTCATGACGTAGTGATACATCTTCCCGAGGAGAACTAGACACCGATAGATTTATTTCTACGTAATTTTTATGTCAATTTCATGCAAAAATATTTATAGTGAGATTCAGACTTGGTACTCAACTTGAAATAATAACTGAAGCTATGAATAAAGATAAAGTTTTAATTTCGTAATTGTAAATAATATTGCAAAATACATAATTAATATTTTATTAGTACAATCATAATACGAAATATGTAAAAAAAAATTACGAGACAACGTTGTTCATTGCGGGTAGTCTGTTAATCGTAATGTTTAAACTACCCTCCCAAAATGAATAATATAAATCTGTTACGTACAAGTTGCTGTCACTACAGTTTAATCTTCTTTTGTTACAGTTAATCAATAAGTTATTATCACTCTCAGTGTACTTATAAAATTTCATTAGGACCTATCGATATCATATAAGTAAAATTAAAAAAAAATGTGTGAAAGGTGAATTCAACGTAGTATTTAGCGTTATTACAGGGAGTATGGATATTTGCACGTAATATTCCATTTATGTGATGGAATTTTATAAAGGTTTGTTTCGATGTATTTTTATCTCAAATATTATTATTTTTTGTATACCAGCACAATATATAATGCTAATTTAATAGAATTGTTATTACCTAAATACTTAAGTAGCATACCTATATATGATTATGTAAAGAATATTGTTTTAGCTAGCCAACAATTTAATAAGATGTGTAAACGTTAAACGATGACATGGGTTTAAAAAGATTAACAAAAACGTTAAAACCACAAGATAAGACTTTAAAAGGATTTGGTGTAATGAATTGATGTAAGTAAATATGTTAATTTGAATATAAATAATTTTTTTATTACGTAACGAATTAACTAAAACAACAACACACATTTGTATAATATGATAATAATAAAAAATGTATCTCTATCTAATCTACTTACTGAGAAACATAATATTATGACTAATAATATAGGCAATATAGTATTATACCTAGTGATAGCATAGTGAAATATTTCAGGGAATCTCTCTTACAGATTATGTACAACGTAATTTAAACATAATATTATTATCTCATTGTTACAGAAAAAGATATGGCATAAGGAAAAAATACTTGTATCAAGATTATTGTAAAAGCAGCTACAAGGAATAAGTTTCATGAATACATCCATTATTGTGACGTCATTAAGGTATTAAATTATCTTCTGTACAAAGCTCGACTTTTGATGAATGAAACAGGGTGGTTGTTTGAACAATAGGCACTTACAGTACTAACTTCATCCCGATTCATGGATAAATAAAATATAATTAAAACATGTATTATATTGGCACTTATATTAAGTTACAATATAATAATTTCAATAAGTGTACGAAGTTTGAATTCAATCTCACAAATCGAGCCTTAGGGAGCCGGTTACATACATACAGGTTAAACAGCTATTGAAAGCGTCCTTAAAACTTTTAGAAAATTGCTACATATAGCCACAAAAAGTGGGAACAAATTCTCTACACTGGTGGGGTTTGGTTATCTAGAGTCGAAACTCACAAACCTGTGTACGAGGCTTCATATTGATAATGTCTTCTCACGTTAATCTCACGATAATTACTTTTGTGTAAAGGTTAACTTTAAACAAATAGTCATCTGAATGGGCGGCCATATTAGACCGGCATGACCGCAAACCGGCTTCCCCTGCAGAGAGCGGTTCCCACTCTGGCAATGTTATCAAACGATATATATAGTTAAGGCAACAAAAAATTTCAATTGCGCGATTCAGACTCAAGATATCAGTTTTGGACATAATCTAAAAATTATTAAACAAATATATATTTTGGTTCTATATTTCGTTTTAGATTATATAAACTGTGTTTAAAAGTTTCCGTGGGTTGTATTTGGAAGTCCATTAATGACGCATTAATTATATTTTTTTAGTTACATAATATTATTATTATCATTTTTGACATTTCACTCATAAAATTTTCACTTTAAGAAAAAAAATTAACAAATAAATATATATGTGCTTGTTATTAAGACGTGCCAAAACAGTTGTAGCCATGAAAAATAAATATTGATAGTGTCAAAAAAGAAACCTATTTTTCCGACTTTAAAAAAACAAGCTTGTTTTATTTTTTAGGAACGGGAGTGGAGCATCCAGGCATGAATTTTAGCAAATTCCACGCCGAGCGGCCGAGTCCGTCTGTTCTTGAACATATTAGGGTTGTCAGGTGTTTTTTTTCTACTTTTTTGTAAGTAAGTATATTATGAATAATAATTAAGATTTGTAAATAGTTTTGAATACACGTTAGCTTCAAGGATAGTTATACAGCTTATCCATATGATATTACCTAATCTAATAAGATTATTATTCTGATATCCTAAATTATCATCTGCTTGTAAAAAGTGATGTCAAAATATTCTTCGTCATGTGTGTTGAAATTTTCAAACATGCACTCAGTGCCAAATGTCGAAAATCATCTATAAGGTTGAGGTAGTCACTGGGAGGTTGAGGTCACAGGAAAAAGGTCCTTATGACCTTGTAATAGAGATATTTTCAGCTCTCTCTCACTGATTTCATGCGAAGAAACGGACACCCATTTTTCTAATATCTAATATCTATTTGAGTTAAATTTTGAAAAAATTTCGCTAGCGCGTTTTAGAAATTCTACCTGCATCTATTTGTTTAGTTTTGGGTTGCTATGGGACCCTAACCTTATCAAGTTAACAATGACCATTTTTTGTTACGTTTTGAGTCAACGCTTTCTGCAAGGGTCGAAAAAGCCGTTCAGATCTTAAAAAAAATATTGCAGCAAATAGATATTAGATAGTATTTAAAATTTATTAATACCAACACATAACATACTATATGCTAAGGATATCGGATAGACTGCTTAAAATTTATTATACCGTCACATTCTATTTGTTACTATTTATCTATTCAATATTTACCCCATTTACTTCTTTGCATAACAAATTAATGTGTTCGATAAGATTGTATACATAATATTTATAATATAATTTCTTTCATAATTTTCCGATTTGTTTTAAATAAATAATAAGAAAGAAAGGAGTAGACAACCCTTACTCAAGGGGTTAAGCAGTGGCTCTTAAATTTGTGTTTCATGAATTAATTCTTAGAAGTATAAGTGTGTAAGACAAGACTACATTTTTCTTGTAAAATTTCATAGTGTACTTATATACAGATTTACTTTTATTTTTTAGCTATATGGTTTCATATAAGATATTCTAAGTAGGTATATAACTTAGGGCTGATTTTTCAATCGTTGGTTAAAAGTTTAAAACTTATACATCGAATAACGTATTAAACTACCATTTCAAAAATGTATTTAATTGACATGTATTTATTTGACAGTTTACAGATGACATTTTAAAATGTTCGTGTAGTACTTTATTGGACGGATAAATTTTAACCAAGATTTTAACCAAGGATTGAAAAATCGGTCCTTAATTTTATATTGATAAATTGACAGATATCTACGTCTATTAGTAAATAATGACCTTTAATGACCAGCCATAACGATGAAAGATTTTTAAAGATTTATCACATAAGTTATAGTCCTTTTCAACTAGGATGATTCCTGTGACACTTCATCGTGTTCCGAATTACGTATTTTATGTTTGAAACGCCAAAATAATTTTAGTGCATAATATCATATTTTATGGCGGCATTATTACCAAAAATATAAAAATGAAACATCTTAAGCTTTTAAATCAAAAACAGTATTGTTTAGTTTAATATAATGAAAAATAAAATAAAATAACACAAAAATATAATACCTACGCAATTCGTGTACATGAAATGGATCGTTGAAAAATCATAGAGTTGGAAAATCATATAATCGGCGCCTATCTTGTGATCGTTTGTCAATCGAGTCAATCGTCTGTACGAGTGCGTCAGCCTTGTATACAAGATGCATTTTTGTATTGATACTTTACGTGGTATTCTGTTATTGTTACTAATTGTTATTGTTGACTTTTTGTTGCTGTTGTTTGCTAAGTTTCCTTAGTTAATTGTCGGCGAAATGCCGAAAAAACTAATTTTGGTACTATATTCAAATCGATTTCATTTCCATATAAAATATTATCGATTATCGGAAAAAATTGATATGATTTCAGTAAAGACATCTCTACACGTGTCAAAAATCGATGTGTCACAGAAATCATCTTAGGTGGAAAGAACTATACTTAGTACCCAAATACGATTGAAAATTATTTTATATTTGGGCCAAGCGGGGACAAGCCATAGGCGGTAGCACAGATATTATATACTAGGCGGTAGTTTCATTAAAATCAACTGCTATCTCTTATCCATTATGATTGGATTATTATCCGTTTGTCCAAGTTTATGGAAATGAAAGTATGAGGAAATTGGAGCAAGAAGTTTTTATCGTTCTATAACTTTGACATATTATTCATATTGTAGGATTATTCTCGAAGCTCTGCTAATATTTAATTTTACCTTTAAAATTTACTTTCACTGCTATAGTGAAATTCCTTATTCTTTGTTGAAGATTGATATGTCATTTCCTTTGGGTAATGGGCTATCCGCTATTGGTTATTAATTGAATACCTAATCATGTGTCAGGTTTTATAAAAACTAAATTGTGTCTTTGTTCAATATTTTTTTTATAGCAAGACTACGTTATAACTATACTTTAAACAATTAATAACCATTTAAAATTTTAAAGGAAATTAACGCCCTATCCGTTTTTTCAGGTTTTCAGCGTTGAATATAATTTCCCGCGCTCGTGAGCAAAAAATATAAGTACCACTAGTAAATACATTTCCACCAGCAACTTCCGAGTAATGACAGCTCTTTGATTCAACATCGATTAACGGATTAAATAAAGAAATTTACGGTTGACCGATATCGGTGATTAAAATGAAAACGATGTGAGGCCAGATGGAACGGTTTATGCAAGGATATATCGATATAAATATAAGTTTTATTTTGTATGTAAATGCATTAGATTTAAAGGTATATAAGGGTAAGTATAGGTAATTAAAGAGATTTTAAGTCTCGACAAAATGTGATGAATATCTTTTTGTATGGGTTTTTAGAAGAAACAACGACGAAGTATTTTGTCGTTGTTTCAAGGAATTGTTCAGGAATAGATTATGATTTTGGTTCGTAAAATACCAAAATAAGGAAATTATAGTTGGGGAATGATAAATTTTATTCCGTAAGAGTGAATATTTTAAGGAAACAATTATTACATTCAAATATAGGGATAAGGTGCAGCTATTGATATGTGTTTCCGAAACATGAAGCAAATAGTTGTTTTAGGAATTTTGATGCTTTTTATAAATATTGCAACACTGAATGGTTGGCGGAATAAACTAAAACATTTACTTACTTTAGGTGAAATTTCCCATCATCATCAAAGACACTGCCTCCTGTTTACATAGGGACAGACAGGCGTTTGTCCATATTATATTGTATGCTTAGATCTTTCAAACTACTCAAAGGATATACGGCTTTTGTTAATAGATAGACTACTTATCGAGGAAGGTTTAATATGTATAATTTGTTAAGTTTTAGATAAAGTGGGTGAAGTCGCCGGCGGAAAGCTACTAGATAGCACGAAGGGCTGACAATGGCGATAATCCTCAGACAATTCTGCTATCAGAACAAAAGGTATAAACACTTTATTTTTTTTTCTTGCCAGTGCATCGTATCTATTTCTATAATTTCCGGAATCTTTTTCAGGAATTTACATTTACCTGCTCCTTTGCTTGCTCTGATATAAAAAAAAAATCCGTTGAAGGCAAAACGGTAAGTAAATCATTTTCCAACGTTGATAATATTTACTTCCTCAAACTTTAGAAAACACGGTTTCGCCCGCATCAATTACAAAGTTTGTATTATTTGTTTGTAAAGATGAATAATCAGATCGCTTACAAAAGTTAGTCGTTTGTACTTTGTTTTGCCTTTATGTAATTTAGCGCCCATATACCGAGATGTTTTATGACGTCCCTTTTTATCTTGTTAGGAACAAAGGATCTATTGTATTATATATAATAACCTTATCTATTTAACAATTAATAATCTTTCACCGAAATGAAATTAGAGTGGTAGTTAAATTTTACCATGTTGTATTAATGCATTTTTTTCATATTTAATGCATTTTTTAACCATAGTTAACTGTGAAGGAAAACATCGTGAGGAAATCGACATGTCGAAGAATCAAAAGTTCGATGACATACGCCAACCCACACTTGGCCAGTGCAGTGGCCCGTATCCCAGCATTGGAGACGTATATATGGGCTGATGATGATGTGCATTTTTTGACGCAGTAGCAAAATTCCTATAATTGTAGACTAATAGACAAAACATTATGAGCATTTCGATTTGATAATTTTATAACATATCCTATGATAATGTTCTTTAAGTTTCATTCTAAGATCGCCAACGAATGCGACTGATGACTGACTGTGCTGAGTTATATAACTTTAACAAAAACTAAAAAGAAACGAACACTTAGCCTTTGTCCCTTAACTCACGTTGCTTCTAAATAAAAGAAAGAATGTGATTTCCATTCTATCAGGGAGAAAAATATCAATCGAAGGAAGATGATAAAAATGTCAATCATTTGATAAGAATTTAATAGACTATGTCCTTTCGACGTCGCTCAATAAATAGTGTTAGCATCACGGACATATATCAAGATAGACTAAGCGAGTGTATGTACTTCCCGTGTCCAAACTACGATTATGAAACTTACTTGACGCTGGCCTACACTCAGTCCGCGCTTGCAGTTCGCCAAGGAAAGACGTGAAGCTGAATAAAGTAAAATGCCGAATTACGCCGTTATAAACTGTAGAAACTCCACAGCTGTGAGTGGCCGAGTTAGCAGAGATGTTTCCTTCCACCGGTAAGTAATTTTCTAATCAGAATATGCACTATTTATTTTAAAATCAAATAAAGAATATCTGTGGAAAACGATCGTGACAAACACGGATACCAAATCATACGAAATGATTCGGAATACATTGCGGCTTTTACTTGGCACGGTAAAGATCGCGTCGTATGATAACAAGCAATGAATAGCGTCTTCTCATTTTTCTGTTCTCATTTTTCTGTCCAATTTTGTGGTTAGTGATGTTCATTTGATGCAACAGTTCTCGATTCTAATCGATTTTATAATCGAACAGAAAAATGATAATTTGAAGGAGCAATTTTTCAGAAAAAAAGGCATAGATTTTTTTTGTCATTTAATACGACTTGACCTAGAACTTTTAAGTATTTTAATACAAAGGTACTAAAAATAAATATTATGACATGGACGCCATTAGTTATAAAGTGTCATCTTGGGAGTTTTTTAAGAAAACTCCTTATTGCTTAGACTATGTTTGTTTTTTCAGTTTTCCAAGTAACCCGAACATAAAAGGAAAATGGATCGATGCAACGGGACATAAAGATTGATTGATTGACAGTTTCATTACTTTCTTTCGATGGCCTCTCTAGTACGTAGTACATGGTAACTCAATGGGCATATGTAAGAAAAAGCTAAAACACATTAGTTTACTTGTTAGAATATTAAAAGGTTTATAACTTTATTTTATCATCCCTCTGTCTATGGTAATTATCATTTTTCTGTCTTGAATCGATTTAGTAATCGATTACGATTCATTTATTTGACTACCTCTTAGACATAGATCTAGTTTGATCTGATTTCTTTCGATTTACTTCGATGGGATAGGACGATACTAGAATCGCCGCGCGAGTGGCGGCCTAATCGATTTAGCGTAAAATGAAATTAACATCACTAAAAAGCGCTCGTGACGTCATAACGCGTCAAGGTCAGTACAAAAAATATGACACGCTTGGTTTTCATACAGATCGCGGTACTTGCGTTGTCTACTTATATATACATGTCTGTGGTTAGCATAATCAGCGACCAAGATTCTATAGCTAGAACTTATGTTCAAACAATATTATTATTGTACTTTAAAAATGAATATTAACACCATGGACGTATAAAAAAAGACGGACGGTATATCGCCTAAATATTG
>CAJQZN010040746.1:3916-39813 GCA_907164685.1 Colias eurytheme
TAATTAATAAATATTTATTAAAAAAAAATTATGAGGCGTGCACTTTTGGATTTTCCAAATTATTTTTTATCATTATGCCCCAGCCACACGACTCGACGAGTGGTATGGGAAGTGACGAGGGAAGTAGGCAGGGACGTAGTGTGGCCACGTTACTCGTCATGCCACTCGTCGTGCTCATCGTCCTGCTCACTGCTGTCGGCTTTTGCGCGCGAGTCAAAGGACCGGCAATACGAGTGCGAATTAGGGATGGGCGTCATGGAATCAACGGACTAGTTAAATTAACCGTCTATATGTACACTCAACGATTCGACTAGTCCATCGCTCACCAATGCACTAGTTGAATTCAACGGCTAAACAGTCTTATTGATAAGAATAAATTCTTTTCTTTGAAGTTTTTTAAAAAAAATATTTTTGGTTTACAAGACCAATGTTTTGAATTTAAACTATAAAAACAAACGATAATAAGTTTTTTAGTAATACTTTTTTTAGGGAGTATAATTTTTGTAAGAAAGCATAAATATTTATTAATTGTTTTATTGAGATTAGAATTTATTGTTTTAAGAATTTATTTAATAATAGTTATTTATTTTACACATGGACTAGTCGAAGATTTTAACTAGTTGAATGACTAGTTGATGAACTACATTTAACTATCTAGTCTCGTTGATGAAAAATACGTCGACGACCCATCCCTAGTGAAGAGCGTCGCGATTAATCGCGCGAGTAGAGCAGTGTGTGGCCAGACGGCAATATCGAGGCGAGCGGCAGCGCGATGAGCAGGACGAGGAGCAGCACGAGTAGCAGGACGAGTAGCATAGTGTGGCTGGGGTATTAGACAATAGAAACATGTTTTGTTTAAAGAGTACTCTTGAAAGAGCTACATAAGTATATGATATAATTGGTAATTAAATGGTTTTCAAGATTTTAAGCATACATAGGGAGTAGGGACGGAGAGCGACAGCTACTTTGTTTTGTACTATGTGATGAACACCCCAACTCTGACCGTATGAAATGGGGGAAAACTAGTTTGGAAAGTCTTCTACTAGCAGAAAACTGCAATATTATTTCTGAGTTTATAGGTGACTAGCTTCGCCCGCGTTTTCAAAGAAAAAGCCGTTCCCGTAGGATTTCCGGGATAAAACCTATCCTATGTCCTTTCCCGGGTATCAAAATATCTCTATACCAAATTTCATGCAAATTGGTTCAGTAGTTAAGGCGTGATTGAGTAACAGACAGACAGACAGAGTTACTTTCGCATTTATAATATTAGTATGGATATATAATATTGTAAAATAATTGCTATTTTTACACCGACTCACCTCTATAATACTATACCATAGAATATAAAAGTCAGCTTCGCACGTCGTGATATAAAATGTATTTGTTTAAAAACGTCTCTTGTACGGTGTACCGATTCCACACATGAGTATGATATTGGAGATTTATTTCGCCGCCCGCCGCCGAAGCGTGTTTCACGAATTTATGATACAATATGCTTTGACCAAAACTGCTAATTTACGTTATGATCACAAAAGTACTTCATTATATTAATTTAATACTGTGCTCTGCGTTCACAGACTTCATATAAATGCTGTTATCCGGCAATTTAAGTTAGATTCTAAGTGGAACGCTTTAACTTTTATATTAAAGTAGTTCTTGTGTACTAAAACAATTATAACAACATTAGGTTAACTCTTGCGGTTTACTCGTCTAAGTGCACTGTACATAGTCACTGCACATAGTAGGTAGTAGGTACTAATCTGTAGTTACTAATGGTTACCATGGGTCGCCTAACATCACTATTAATTGGTACTTCGATATCATAATTTTAGTGTACCTACAATCTACATCCTTTCTATATTTACAATGTATATGTATCTATAGGATATTTGATGTAGGTACACCCACGCTATGTCTACGACACGTTCATCCTTTTTTTCCCATGACTGCGAATCTAACACTGATAGTTTTGTAAATCGAATCCGAGATTGCTCACCAAAAAAAGGTTTATAAAATTCCCAACATTCGAAAAAAATAACAAAAACCATTATTGCAGTTCGGATTTGTTTTCATAACAAAGTAATCCCTTTTAATCGAAATATGATGCTCATACAATATGAATTGAACTTTTTGTGTCAAGTGTCAGTAAGTTCATAATTTCATAGCATTGATTTGTATTAAAAAATAATGTTTATAATATTTGTTTGTTTATTTCCATACACACTAAAGATTTGAAATAAGTAAAAGTTGATTCATCAAGATTTTGAAAACATACTTAAGATCAATATCATTAAAATCATACTAATACCAACTATAAACGCGAGAGTATGTTTGTATGGATGTTGGCCTTCACGTAAAAACAGATTTAGGGATATGGATGAATTTTTAAAAGAATATAGTTTACTAACAATTAAAGTATTAAAACATATGTAACAGTTTGTGGGCTTATAGTGCACAGAAAAACTTGGATGCGTTTATGATTGCATCAATGTAAATCTATCATCTATGTTAATTAAAAATAATCGGAATAAAACATGAGCTTCGATTTAGAAAGATAATTTTCATGAGCGACGGTATGTAGAGGGCCAGGATAAGATGGGCCAGTACTATTTCAATTCCGGACATTCTTTTCAATACAATAACGATATTGATTTACTTTACGTGTGTTTTAGATCATCGAGACCACATTGATAGAAATTTAATGAGAAAGCTTTGGATCGCTCGAAAGAAAATTAAATTTGAAATGTAGAGGGATTTCCACGGGAATCTAGTTAATTAATTTGGTAAATAGAAATTGATCCACGATCCAATCAAGTACTTATAACTAATATAATCGGAATGAAATCACATCTATCAGCAATTATTAGCATAATATTAGCTATCGGTAGTCGGTAGTATTATTATTAGGTATTTGAAATTTTGTTTGAAAATAAATTTAGGTTAGTTATTAGAGTGATTTGTCATATGACAAGTTATATGCCTAGTTTGAAGAGTAAAAAGTTATGCCTATGGACGTTAAAAACTACTTGTCTGAGATTAAAAAAAATGGAGAGAAACCAACTTCATAAAACGGGTAACCCAGTTCTGTTTATTAGTGGAGCGCCGTAAGGTTTATACCTCGGAATCCAGGGCCAGTCAATGAATCTTAATATAAACCTTGAAAATATGTTTTTAATAGTATATAGAAAAATGTTAAAAAAAATTTTTTTCTCGCTCTCAATTTTTTAAAAATTATTATAAACAATTATTAATTTTTTGGAGTTTTCATTGATTTATATTAGTCAAAAGTCATATGTAAGGCATAAAAATGGTCAAACCTCGGAACCCAGGGCCAGTCAATGAATCTGTATATCAAGTATGAGACTGCACTAGTAAAACCTCAAATAAAAAAGTTAAAAAAAAATTGACCGATCTCGATTTACAACAATTTTTAACAACAATTTACTGAAAAATGAGAGGCGGAATGGGGAAAAAGTGTTTATAGTGAAAAATTTTATTTTATTTGTAATAAATTATATGTGCAGAGTAACTTCAATGTTAATTTATTAGATTATCGTAAAAAATAAGTTACAAAAAAAATTTATCATTAACTATACACATTGTTACATCATTGTACATTATTGTCGTCGTAGTCGATCTCGTTGATATAGATTGTAGGTGAAGGATTAGTGCAGCTGTCACCATTGCATTCTAAGCAAGCTGCAGTGCAGTTTAATCCACTTTTTCTGCACCCACAAGATGCTCCACATCCTGTTTTGCATGAGCAAAAAATAATTTTTAATAAAGATTCTGGAGCTGGTCGTTGCGTCATTGTTTGCGGTGTCAATATTCCGCATTCATATTTCCACCCCATTCTTCTGGTAATATTTCTCTTCCAAGCCATGTTTGAACTTGCAAAAATACTCTTTTAAAGTGTTCAAATGCGCTATCTGCAGTGAGTGGTAATGACGGCAGTTTAACGCAGGTATTTTTAGCAGTTGCTTTCAAAAAAGAGTTATATCTTAATGCATTAAGATCTTTTATTTTCTGGGGGTCACCGTATAGCGCATTTGAACACTTTAAAAGAGTATTTTTGCAAGTTCAAACATGGCTTGGAAGAGAAATATTACCAGAAGAATGGGGTGGAAATATGAATGCGGAATATTGACACCGCAAACAATGACGCAACGACCAGCTCCAGAATCTTTATTAAAAATTATTTTTTTCTCATGCAAAACAGGATGTGGAGCATCTTGTGGGTGCAGGAAAAGTGGATTAAACTGCACTGCAGCTTGCTTAGAAAGCAATGGTGACAGCTGCACTAATCCTTCACCTACAATCTATATCAACGAGATCGACTACGACGACAATAATGTACAATGATGTAACAATGTGTATAGTTAATGATAAATTTTTTTTGTAACTTATTTTTTACGATAATCTAATAAATTAACATTGAAGTTACTCTGCACATATAATTTATTACAAATAAAATAAAATTTTTCACTATAAACACTTTTCCCCCTTCCGCCTCTCATTTTTCAGTAAATTGTTGTTAAAAATTGTTGTAAATTGAGATCGGTCAATTTTTTTTTTTTAACTTTTTTATTTGAGGTTTTAATAATGCAGTCTCATACTTGATATACAGATTCATTGACTGGCCCTGGGTTCCGAGGTTTGACCATTTTTATGCCTTACGGCACTCTACTATATGTTTTTGTTTTATCGACCCTTTATTTAGAATTATTTCTAAATAAAACACATTTTTTTATTTTGCTGTAAATTTCAAACTCAAACATTTATTTATTCACAAGCACTTACATTCTTGAGCAAAATTAACTAGGTTATTGCATACGATAGCAGCTTATCGAAACAGAAAGCAAACGATAACAACAAATCGGAGATTTTTATTCACAGTTAATAAATGTAGCCACACCCGACTACCTTATTTTGATCTTTATTATAATTTTAGTTAACAATGTTTGGAGTAATACCTATGTCTTTTTGTTATATTTTCTTGAGAGCATTATGAAAATTAAAAACCGTTTTTCTCGTTCAATATTATTGACACATTGATTTATGGTCCAATGAAATAGCTTCTTTCAAAAATATTAAGCACTAGCTTCCGCCCGCGACTCCGTCCGCGCGGATGTCGGTCTTCGCGTGGATGGTCTCCATTTTGATTAACTCTGACAATGACATCTTATAAATATCTATTGGATCCAAATACGGCTAGGCCTATAATAATACGCAACGTGTGTTCGCTGTTCTACAGAACAACGTCTATGGATAAAACTGATAAATTAAGATTAATTTTTTTTCTACGTATTTTTCCAGGATAGAAAGTATCCTATTTTACGCCCAGGATAATAAGGTATAATTATACCAAGTTTCATCGAAATCGAACCGGTAGTTTTCACGTGATGTCTTCACATACAGACAGACAGACAAAAATTTTTTTAATCACATATTTGGGTTTGGTATCGATCCAGTAGCACCCCCTGCTATTTATTTTTTCAATATTTTCAATGTACAGAATTGACCCTTCTACAGATTTATTATATGTATAGATTAAAGGTTATTTGTGAGATTTGTTTTAGTAATGAATAGCTAGTGTTTAATAACAATTGTTGGACATTGTGAAAGAACTTTAAACAGCTCTATTGTTGAGCAAAACAAAAGTTCTCGTAAGATTCCCGATAGCTGTAATAATAATCTGTGGCTATAATTATGATTTATAAAATAATTTGATTTCATATACGACTGTCATTGTTTGATCGGCTCATTGTGAGAGCAATTATAATATTATTAAAGTGACTATGATTTTGTTTGTCCAGCGTTGGGCTTTGTTTTTTCATCTTTCCGTCTAGATACATTTATAAGCAATAGTGAAATAATATAATATATAAAAATTAAAATTGTTGAATGCACCCTCGATATTTGTAATCCTACTAATTATAAATGCGAAAGTTTGTGAGGATGTGTGTGTGTTTGTTACTCTTTCACGCAAATACTACTGAACCGATTACCTACAATGAAATTTAGCACACATATAGATGGTAACTTAGATTAACACATAGGATAGGTTTTATCCTGGAAATCCCACGGGAACGGGATCTATGCGGGTTTTTCTTTGAAAACGCGGACGAAGTCGCGGGCGAAAAACTAGTTGGTATATAATTCACATTTCACATGCACTAATATATTCCATTAAAATTCCCTATTTTGTTGAAAGTTGAAACCTTACTAACCGATAGAAAATTACATATGCAAACACAAACATGTAGGTACCTATCTATAAAAAAGAATTTCTAAAAAACTGTAAATGTTACACGTTTAAAGCATATCCTATCTGCTACTTCCAATTTATTTAATTGCGTATTGTTTTGCAATAGCTTCCAACGCAATTTGAAGGCTTTGTGATAACCAACACGACAGCATTATGTTTCAGCTCGACGTCATCTATGTATTGTATTCATTGGAAGCATATTGGAAATGCTGTAGACAATGTGTTTAATAATAGCTAAACTGATGGTGTACTTAATAGACTCTGTTCATAGTTTATATCCAATTATAGATCGTGATTTTTAATGGATTTTGTAATATAAACATTATTTAGTTTAAGACCGCACTTTCGTTGTTTTAGCTTATTTAGGTATCTTATCAACTAAGTACTGAAGTATTACAGAGCAGTATACAAGAGCAGTGGTGGCTCAGTGGTGAGACCTCGGACTTCGAATCGATAAGTCCGGGGTTCGAGACCGGGCGAGCGCGCAGGAAATAAATTGATTTTTCAATTTATCTGCGCATGTTGTAACATCACCACTGCTCGAACGGTGAAGGAAAACATCGTGAGGAAACCGACATGTCGAAGAATCAAAAGTTCGACGATATGTGTCATCCGCCAACCCGCACTTGGCCAGCGTGGTGGATTATGGCCTGTACCCTCATAGGAGGCCCGTGTCCCAGCAGTGGGAACATATATGGGCTGATGATGATGATGATGATGACTGAAGTATTAAACGTAAAATCTGCAATCTTCACAATCATCCATACAAATATATCTAAGACTAGGTAATACATAAAAAATAATAAAAAGAAATATTAACATACTAAATTAGCTAGGTATTAATATAAGGCTGCAAAAGACAGCGTATACGTCTACTAAAACCTCAAAGGTTATTTAATGAAGCTGTATAGCAAATCGATTGGTTCCGTTGATGAAGTGTATCAGATTACATCTTGCTATGGCACGTGCCCCTCACTCCGTCGACAGGTACATTATGCAGCTCACTTGTCAAAGCATGATTGCCATGATTTACTGTGGAGTCAAGCGTACGTATTCGAATTTTCATTGCATAATAATTATTATCTCACACGATGCGGGAGAGGTCATATCGGTAACTATGCAATACCTACGGAGATAAGGCTACCATAAAACAACAATTATTAAATAATATCTGATAATACTGAAATATAAACAATGGTCAAGATAAACTTATTAAGTTGATGTTAAATGTTGATTTTTAGTGGATTCATATAATATTATATCCTAATAAATTTCTATAATTACCTAATGAAATTATAGGCCGCGTACCGCGTACCATATATACATAGTTACATACTTATAAATGCTATGAAAAATGTTACGATTTGAACAATGTGTTCTACGTTTAGCCTACCCACCGCGACCGCGCCGATTGATCTCCAACTAACTATTACTTTATTATTTTCATTTTATTGTCACTGATATCCCATAGACCCGATTTTATAGATATTTTTTCACGCCAGGTTATTTTTCCATTTATAATTTAATTATGTTACTGAGATTGAATCCCTCTCAAATCCCTTGCGACTACACAAATCAGTCTCCGTGATAATGCAATATTATCGAGAGCTCGCACTTTGCTTGTTATTAGTTTCTATCTGTCGTGCCGTCCAACATTCCATTTCAATGAAGATGTATCAATGGATCCACAATTTTTGTTTACACTATTTGTTTGTACCATAACTATAGCCAGCAATAAATAATATATCTACTTTTATTTTTGTGTTTTATAATAGTGTTGAAATATTTAGTTACCCGGCAAACTTTCCCGATATATAATATACCTACTGTTCAACTTATTCACAGAGTTAGAGAATTTTCTACAAAGGAAATACATATTATATTATTATATTTTTTTTCATACTAGTTAATATTTTTCGTTAAGTTTAGATATGGATATTGTATAATGTTTTTCTTTTCATTGGTCCGCGGACTTATCGTATACCTTTATATCGCACGCTTTTATTAGCTCCACCTGTATGTTTGGATTTAAACGACATATTGTTTGTTTGTAACCGACTCCTATACACTCGATTTATACGGAGAGTTTCAATTCAAACTTTGTACACTTTTCGAGGTTCGGTGACTATACAATCATATCATGAGTATAATCCTGTTTTATTATTATCTATATTAATGATTATTGAATAGTGCTTTCATAGAAACACAGATTGAAGAATGTCCTCTATACTATCCAAGGTTGATTTATCTGTTGTAGATAAATAATTTTTAAAATGAGGCGCCCAGCAGCGGACACTCAATATTGTGTAGTGGCCTTTGATAACCCTTTTGTAGATGATAATAATACAATCTTTATCACAACTAAAATTCGAAGCTTTATTTTATGCAATTATTGTACGATAAAAATAGATAAATCTTCATATTAAATCTACTAAAATCATATTAAATTTAAAAAGTAAATATACTTAATACTTATGTGGGTACATACAATGATTCTTCTCATAGGCGGTATTGCTTCAGTTTTACATAACAGCTAATTCAACACTATACTACGAAAAATATGGAAATGCTTTTTATAATGTAGCTACGCGAAGTTTTGCTCTTTTCTATTTATGCTTGATGAATTTCCCGTTCATGTGTTTCATTAGGCAGCTAAATTAGTATTCACTTCTATCAAAAAGCATACACGAAATTCGGGCACTGCGAACGCTGCGATTGCGAATTGAATGGCTTTGCGTCTGTTTTGAGGAAAAATATATTTTGATGTATGCTTTTTGTTAGATGGAGTGACCGCTGAGGACCTGCATCAGTACCCAGCTGCGTTCACAGGTCGGTACCTCAGCTTGGTCTTCCGCCATCGTCGATTAGTTCTAACATTGCACGTTACGACTAACAGCACGTACCTATAAAAAATTGAAACATTGATGCCAGCCAGCCAACATATATGCTTTCCGTATAGTGTATTGGCGGAATAACATTAATAATCGGAGAATTTAGGCGCAGCACGAGTAATAAAATAAGATTGTAGGGTATGGGAGAAGTGAAGGTCTGCGTGATACACGACGGGCGCAGTTTATAGCCCGGGTGAGGTTTGCCGCTGTTTAATACTTAATATCGAAAAAATACAACCAATTCGTCGCACATTCGTCTCTTCTCCCTAAACATTAAATGATGGTCGCGGTCGACTATAATGTTTCTTTATTATTAATTCAAAATTAAATTTAAATACACATTTTGGAGACTAGGGTCAATATTTAACATTAGAATAAACTCCGATAATTGCGACCCATTCATTATGCTTGTTTTATAAATATCATTTATGCCACAAAATATTGTTAAAGCTTATAACTATTGATTATAATTTTCACAATTTTCTCTATTGGTTACCAAAAAATAGATAAATTATAATATACATAGGTACAAACAACATTTGAACAGTTTTGGGGTTTAAAGATTTTATTTTATTTCAAGATTCTGAACAAAGTATCATAGATCTTATTGCATTATCTGCAATATTGAATTTATAATAACGCGATGCCAAATTCATTGACGATAATAAATCTACTGCAGACACTTAAATTTTTCCTTTCCTATCTGAAATAATAAACTAGAATTTAGAAATAAATGTTACATGATATTTATAGCTGTAAAAAGAAGTTTATTAAAACAACAATAATAGTTAAATCCTTATTGATCATATAATCTTATTTGGAAACTGTTCTGCAAGAGTATCCAGTAGGTACAGAGCTGGTGGGAGTTACGGGAAGTTTATAGATTTAAGATTGATGAGACTTATAAGTTATAACAAACAATAACAAGAAGTATTTCCCATAAATATTTAATGCTATTATAAATAATACGAATATTATATTATTAAAAACCCGCCCTTTTAAATATTGAAGCACAAAAACGAATTTTTTTCTATTAGGATAGGACCTCCGGGAAGTTGGCACCACACTTTGAAGTTAGAAAAATTTTAAAGGTTGTTCCAGGTTGTTCTATGTTTGTTCTATATTGTTCCAGAATTGCATAAAGCTGAGATTAAAACATTTCGAGAAAAGTAAAAAAAAAACGATTTTAGTGCTGGCACCGCACTTTTAATATATCACGATTCTGGCGGTTGTTCTGAGTTGTTCTAGGTTTGTTCTATGTGTGGTGTCAACTTCCCGGAGGCTAGGATAGGTAGACATTTGACCACAGTCCCACCTGATGGAAAGCGGTGACGCGGTCTATGGTGGTAAATCATGTCTACCTAGAAAAAATTAAAACAACGTTAATGCAAATAGAGTAAAATAATCCGAAACATCTTTTCTTATTTACTAATATTGAAAACATGAGCTTGTGAGGATGGATGGGTGTGTTAATGTTTGTTCCTGCATGCATGCATACAAACGCACAAAAAGGACGTCGAAACTCGAAACCCACTGAACGGATACCACATACAACAAGTTATAAACTAAGAGTGTGCCAAACTCGGTAGAGTTCCGCGCAAATATATCATAGTAAAGGGATATAAAGTTTTTGATTCAAGTTTTAAATACTTCGATGAAGTATGTAATTAAAATTGTACTGTCATATAAATAACAAAAACCACAAAAACACTACGAAAATTTAACCGAAATATTTTATAATTTATATGTTAAAAAGCGCAGCAAAGCTGTACACACGGAACGTACAAGCCTCTGCTTCCCTAGTATCGATTTGAGTAAAAAAGTAATTCTCTAAGAAGTGAAGCGGTAACCGCGTGGCACTCCGGTAACGATGCGGTCTTTCCCTCAGCCACTGAATTATTAACACGAGCCATCCAAGAAGTTGAATCGACAGAATTAAAACTTACCGAGCTCTTTCATATTTCACCTACTTACGTTGTTTCCCATTCAACCCATTCAGGGAGCCCTTCAATTAATGTGGCTCTCAAAAAGTTCCGCCGTAGACAATGCCAGCGAAATGTTATGTTGTTGAGGATATTACTTCTTATTTCTGTTTTACCAACAACAAATAGTACATATATCGTATGATATATTCAGTTTATGTAGAACGCATGTCATATTAAAGTAAGATTGAGTAACTGCATAGACGAATTCGTATCTGCTTTTCACGAGCTTTTCAGCTTTTATGAATTTGCATATAAATTATTAATGAATAATGAAGCAATATATTATGGACCCTTGCTTTTTTCATAAATTTCACCTGCCATTCTTATTCCTAGCTTTGATGCTAATTTGATTAATCTACCCAAAAAATGTATTACATCCACGAATAACTCATGCTTAATAACCTACATACTTTGTTTATTTCATAAATAAAACTAATTAGCAAAAAGGTCGCCGACTATATTACACTAATTTGTTCAGCGCAAGCTTCGAATAGATGGTTAAATAAGAATAAAAATTATTTATCTTAATATATTATAAATCTCGTGTCACAATGTTTGTCCTCAATGGACTCCTAAACCACTTAACCGATTATAATAAAATTCGCACACCATGTGCAGTTCGATCCAACTTGAGAGAACACGGGCGATGCCGGGGCGGACCGCTAGTATTTTATAAAATTATTTACTAAACTTTGTGACTTTCCGTTAAAAGTTAATTTCTGAATCTATTCGAAACAAAACTTTACAAAAGTTGTACGTTGAAAATCAACATCAGACGTTCATCGCACATTTATATGTATATTTAGTTTCACTCTATGTATAATAAAAGGATACGTTACATGTGCCGAACATTATTCACTCTCCTTGGAAACGTAAATCTGAACGATTGATGTATCGGTGCGCGTACTTCGGCATAAAAATTTTGCACAGTGCAGAAGCCAGCCAGCCGCGGCAGTGAGTTTTCATTACAGTTTCTATAGGAAAACAGTTTCCGGTCGACTGTGAATTGTCAGTGGACACATGTGGCCTCCACCCCTTTGAATAATACACGAACGGCGCGGCGGTTGTGTGCGATCTTTGCCTACTTTATTACGGACGATTGGCCCAAGACCCAGACGAATTTGGTGTATAAAAAACATGTTTAAAAATGTATCTCATCTATTGTGACTTTGAAGTCGGCATTGGTGCCAATTTGTAAATAAGCTATGCCGCTCCGACAAGGTTTTAAACTCGAAGCAGCTTTTTCCATCAGGTTTATAAAAATCCTTAATATTAAAGATGAATAAATGTAGGCAGTTAAAGGAAGCTCCTTTCCAGCCTATCACGCCTGTTTAACGTATCATGAGGCGGTTTCTTGCGGCACGTTTGCGAAGTGGCTCGTCGACGTTAATAATTAAGAGCACTTTTCCTCGCGGTAAAGGTATAACGCGTTTGCCGTCAACCGCGACGTGGTACAACACCACTTTCACAATTTGATAGCGAAAAATTTTAAGCGTAATCATGTACAGTATTACACTACTTATTTACATTTCTTTAATAATAGTACGATATATTATACAACTATCATTATATCCATAACATTATGTATGTACATTGAAACACGTAATTATTCATCTATAAACTAATTATGAAAATGTCACCGATTTAAGCATAAACACATATAATACCTATAACCACAGCTATAACGAATTTGTACAATAAGTAATAAAAACTGATAATAATTGGTATAATAAGGAAAATAAAGTTAAAATATTACGTGAGTGACAAGACTTTATTAAAAAAGGGAAATATATTCAAGGTAAACGTGTGAGTGAGTTTTTTTCCTTAACATTTCCCTACTAAGTTAACTTAAGCCGTTCTTGACATATGCTTAAGATAAACGGTTATTTTGCACACTGTTTGTGTTGTACATTTTTTACTTTTTAAAAAGTGTGTTCTCAGACGTAAGGCTCCAGAAAAAAATGATAATATATTATTATGGCTTTCGCTCGTAAGAATTTTCTTTTTTGTTTTGTTATGGTGCATCTCATCCAGGAATGGGCTTATAAATTTTCTTGTTAAACGAAGTTGTCATTCAGAACAAATTACGTACTTATAATGCCGGCAAATCTATAAACGTCGTCTAAGCTTTTGACTGATCGACTAGAAATCTCCGGTAAATAGAGCTTCATCTCATCACTAGTTAGCGTTTGCTTCGAGTATCGTGCTCTGGAAATTGTATGGCGCATTTTGAGAGGTACAATTTACTAATGATTAAGTATTCCGCATAGTGGCTTTTATACCAGTTCCTTTTAAAGTTTATAATTCTAAATCATACATAGATATTATGTTATGATTACCCCCAATTCAAAAGCATGCATAATAGCCTATCAGTAATATAGCGTTTCATAAACGTAAGCCGATGAATACAATTATTACAAAAAATAAAAATTATCAACTATAACGTAGCCTTTCGCTTGATTGATCACACACCTTTCGGTTCAATAAATACTAAATAAAGTAGCGAGAAATTTGTCTGTCTCACTTAGTTACGATGAAATGATATATTAATATGGGGGGAATATGTATCGTTCTTCGGGTTATGGCTTGGATGTACGTGCCTGATGCCTGAGCGGTGAGCCATCTCAGTCTAAAACGTCTAAATGGAACGGAAAACTATACAAAAATGAACATTCAATATTACGGCTTAAGTAATTCTCAACGAACAAACATCAAGAGAGTATCATAATTTTTGATTATCAGTGCTATTCTTGAACTATTCTACTACTAATACCTCGGTAGACCATCATTCCTATAATTAAATATTAATAGAACCATGTATTTTGAAATTTAGGTACCGTCAAAGAGTGATTGTATTATTTAACTATTCAAAATGCCAAAAACACAAGACGCGTACCTACTTAAAGAATGCGGTAGTTTGCTGTGTTTCAGTAAATTCTTTTATGGATAAATCTTTAAAGTCTTTGTGATGTCCTAGCCATAACATTGTTAGTGACTAAAAGAGGACGTTACGTAGGTAATATATTTCCTATAAAATATACGAACCCTTATACACGAGGTATAGACGTAGCATAGCAAAGTTATCGCGTTAGCTTTGTGCTCAGACACACCAGCAAACTATAAATGTTTCCAACAAATATACGATACTTCTATATTTTGCTTATTTATTTTATTTATATTTTATCAGGGACAATATAATTCAAATAAACAAATTATTTAACATCAATGTGCTGTCTATAATCACTACATAGTATTTAAAAACAAAATCGCTTTCGCTGTCCCTATGTCCCTTTGTACGCTTAAATCTTTGAAACTACGCAACGGATTTTGATGCGGTTTTTTTTAAATGTTTTTTTTTTTAATAGATAGAGTGATTCAAGAGGAAGGTTTATATGTATAATAACATCTAATAAATAGTGAAGAAGTACTGTTATTTTTGAGGTTTCTAATGTGATGTCGTAAATAATTACATTTTTTCCGCTTACATTGCAAACGCAGGGTGAACCCTACCCGACTTTAACAAAATAATGTACTAAGTATTGTACACATTGAAAAGGTCTACAGAAAAGTCCGTGATGGTATATGTCTATCTCTTATGGATAACCCACAATAAATTTTTTTGTCATTTACTTTTTACGACCAAATATAATTAATTATGTAATTAAATAAATTAATTTTCGAAGCGATTTTAACCAATACAGCATTAATCCTTAACCAATTAAATACCTTGAATACATTGTTCATTTAATATAGATCTATATGGCCCTTTACACTGTATGATTTAAGGCGAAATGAAGTAATAAGTGAATATTTTCGAAGATATTACAGATTTAAAAATTGCGGGACGTAACGTTTGCGGCGATACCGGCCGGCCGCCATTGCACCCTTGCGAGTCGCTAGTCATTAATAAGTTATAATAATCTTATAAGATTGAAGTTATAGTAATTACAATTCCGCTTCGTTGTATTACTACCTATCTACATATAAATTAATTTAAAAATGCAGCTGACCATACATAAACAATTAAGAGAACACTTTGCTACATTAACAGAAAACGCTATGAATATCAGACTAATTAAAAATGTAACTAGCCTCACTTAGCCCGTAGACTCTGTAGTCTGTAGGTATATTAGTATGTTGAATCCAGGAACGAACGACCGCATCTTCCAGTTTTATTTTTGCTCACAAGTCACATAATCTCAACGATATGTGGTCTCATATATAATACAATGGTAGACAACCACTAACAGTGCATTTGTGTGTCAAGCTCTAGTCAAGCTGAAATGTAATTGACAGAGACGACACTGAGACGACACATTTTTATAGATTTCTTTGAAGTAAAGTAATCTATCTATATCTTCTTATATATAAAAATGAATCGCAAAATGTGTTGGTAAGCGCATAACTCGAGAACGGCTGAACCGATTTCGATAATTCTTTTTTTATTATGTATATTCCTTGAAGTACGAGGATGGTTCTTATGTAGAGAAAACGTAAATATTATGTACTACGGGCGAAGCCGGGGCGGACCGCTAGTAATATAATATGTATATTGGCATTTGGCGGTCATGAAGTGGTTTTTGTTGGGTGTAGGTAGGTCTTTGTAGAAGCATCATGCTACACTATTACAAACAACACTGGTTGTTTAATAGTCCCTAAAAATCTGAGTGCTTTCGCCTAATTATTAATGACAACATATTTTGAGGTAAAGGTATTTCACGCTCCAGAGTGCATTTAAATATTATTTTTGCTTTCCACCAATTAAAGTACTGCATAAAACTATAATAACTTTCACTGAACACTCGATTATGAACTGTTTTGTTTCTAGTCCCTTCTAGATTTAATAAAACCCTATAATTTATATTAAACACGAGAATAACAATGGCTGGAATCTGTCAAGAGACACAAAGTTATTACCAAATGCGCAATGTCTCATAACCCAGTAAAACAAGGTGTTGCCAGGTATAAATATTAAATTTGTATGTTTCTGAGAGTTTCGGCTAACACATGTGATTCCTACACTAACTGCGCTGTTAAAAATTCAGAGAGATGTTATCGCCGTGCTCGCCTTTGTCCTGAATTCTATCGGCGCTTGTTTAGATCGAGGATATCTTGAGTTGGTACACTCATACCTCTTAGTGTAATATCGGACTTAATTAACTCGCATATTCAGTAATAAGTGATGGTATACAATGCACATTTACCTGCTGAATCCGTAATTAATTAACAGGTACGCAACAAGTAATTTCAGGTTTGTGTTAAAATCCATGCAGTTCTTTCTGTACGTGACTGTCAAACAATGGAAACAACATTGCTTATAAATTATCGCATTGTAACAGAATAGATATTCTGGTGGCCAAAAATGTTGGTTTTATTTTTCAACCTTCACGTATGTAAGTAGGTTTATGTGAAGGGTAATAATTTTCAAAATGATTTAAATTATTATTATATTGGTATTATACCTACACTCATACAAGAAAGAGCTTATATTTTTAAGATGTGACGAAGTCTGTCTTATATATTATTAAATAAAGTGGGGGTGGCTAGGGTGGCCGTGTGAAAAATTCAAAGCCAGCAACCGCGTTCAAAGGCTATCGTGCAAAACGTGATGCAGGTTTAATAAAAATAGTTATTTATGAGTTTCACTGCTAGTTCTTGTCAATCCAACATTTTTTTATAAGTAGAATGTGCAGTTATGCAATATTAGTAGAATTATTAGTTAGTTACAATGCGCTTTCGGAGTTTATATCTATACTAATATTATAAAGCTGAAGAGTTTGTTTGTTTGTTGGTTTGAACGCACTAATCTCGGGAACTACAGGTCCGATTTGAAAAATTCTTTCGGTGTTAGATAGCCCATTTATCGACGAAGGTTATAGGCTATATTTCATCACGCTACGGGCAACAGGAGTGGAGCCACGGGGGTGAAACCGCGCGGAGCAGCTAGTAAATTATATAACTAGCTCCTTGGATGACGCGTGAGCGTAAAACCGAGGGGTCCTGGGTTCCATTCCCGGTGGAGACGAAGAAAAAAAATGTCTCGGTCTGGCAGGATACAGAAGGCTGATGACTGACTTCACTTTGTTAGATGTATTAGTTAATTACTAATATGAAATAATGTTTTTTTTTTAACAAAAGGCATTCGCACAAACCAAGGACCGTATATTGTTTGCTATTAAATATCGCGATCGTTAACATTTTGAGCACGTGATCATGATATTTAAGAACTTTTCGCTATAACACTAGGAATCCTAACCAGTTTCTGACGATAGCCAGACTTACTACTTTCACTCAACCGTAACATCAGCGGAACTAATTGATTTAATAGAAAATTACACCTTAATTATGAGATAATTATAAGACAACAGGGACATAAGATAAAATATGTTGTTTTATTAACTTAAAAGTCGTAAATACAATATATTTTATCTTAGTTACTTTATATTATAATGAATACTGCAACATCGGGATAATAATAAAAGAGTCTGTATCTCAGATAATTGTCTACGACATTTTTGTACAAGTTCCCGGTACCGTATAATAACATCGCCTTTGAAACAGAGTAGTCATTAAGGTATACTATTATTAGAAATGTTTTTAATTAAATTTTCTCTTCCATTTAATGCAAGCAAATGCGTCATAAGCATGTCTATTGTTATGAACTTTAATAATGCCGAGCCAATACCATTACTTGAGTAAATATCTCGTTCTTTTATTCTTGCTATTAAAATAAATATGCAGCAACCTAATGTTGCTCAAGGCTGATGTTTTTTTAAAACAAGTACTGTATTCAATACGCGAACTATTTGGATAACCCATTAACAATATTTTAACCAACAAAAAGCGTAGAATTATACTTGACCGAGATCACATTTGTTTTTGATTAATGATAAAAGTTATACAGATAGGTAGGTAAATTTTAATATATATTTATTGAAATTTTGTTAATATAATTTTATTTCAAATATAAATATTATAAAATAAAATATAAATCATAACATTTTCCGCGCGCGGCTTCGCCCGCGTAGTCAAAGGAAATTCCCGTGGGAGTGAGATGTTTCATCGCGGTAAAAAGTAGCATAAGTATGTCACTCTCTAGCCTCCTAACTTTTTTCAGACACGGAAATCATATCATAAAATCGCTCCGTGACCCGACGTGAAAGAAGACAAACAAACGAACAAACACAGTACTGTATTTAATTTTAATGGATGAACTTGAAAATTACTAATCAGTAAATCGAAAGAGTTTAAAAATTATTCTAAATAGATGAAAACATTTCGACGCCACGCTCCGCGCCGTTGGAAAATAATTTTTTCACTGCAACGACTGCTCTCTTCTGACATAATATAGTTGAAACCAAAATGAAATCGCTTTCTCTGGCTCTATGTCCCTATGTATGCTTAAATCTTTAAAACAACGCAACGGATTTTATGCGGTTTTTTTTAATAGATAGAGTGATTCAAGAAGAAGGTTTTAGTATATAATTTATTAGGTTTTAGACGAAGCAACAAAAGACAAAGCCGCGGGCGGTAAGATAGTCATTCATAAAATACTCGGTAATATATATGTTTTGTAAATTCTAAACTAAATATTTATTTATAACTAAAAACACTGTGTTTAATAATAATTATTGTACGATTCACACGCATTCATACACAGTCACACACAGCTTATTTCCACAAGGTTTCATTTGAAGGCAGATTGCAACATAATTTGATATCGCTCAGAACAACATCTTGCGAATGCACATTTTTATTATCTGATGTAATCTTGTGTGAGTCTCATTGTCAGGAGAGAGTTGAACTATTGCACCTACATTGCTTTCTCTTTGCTTGTTTAACGTTTAGACCGTAACACTTTCGTTGGTGAGGTCACTTTCGCAGGCTCTTGGTAACGTCCCAAATACACGTAAGCTAATACTATTAAAAATGAATAAAAGTACCTATGTACATATATGCCGCTTAAAATAGAATCTTGAAATCTGGCTAACGTGATCATTTAAATTATTCTAAAATGGGAACTGACAATTTACTGAGAGTTTTTCCAGGAATATTAAGCCAGACGTCCGCGTCGGGAGTTTTAATTTTGCAATTATTCGCACAAGCAATTTTTCTAGTTGAAATCTGTCTTTTAATATGGCGATTGTTCATTTGCGTTTGATGGGTTGTGAGCTATGGTAGGCTTTGGTTGTGAATGAACTTATTAAGATTTTGAAGTAAATAACTGAAGTAACATTTGCTTAGATTTTAGAGATGCTCTTAAAATTATTATCGATATAATATGCTCACTTCTGAGACCTACTGATTGTAACCTAAACATCATTTAAAGCGGTCTAGCCATTTCTTAGGACATGGAAAGAAGCAATCGCAGAAAGAATATGTATACATATGTACAACGATAATTTTTTATAGATTTACAGAAAAATAAGCTACTTTAATAGGAAACCATTTGTGGGAGGTTTTTTGATCCATTCTAACGTCAGACGCTTGCAATCTTATAAATGTCTGTTACCTATACTAAGCCCTCTGCCGTGCTCTAACGTAAATTAATACCTATACGAAGTAGGTTTAATTAAATTACCATCACATATTTTATGCCTCATACTATGTTAGAATTTAATGTATGATTGCAGCTTTGTAAAAATACCTACATATATCATAGAAAGCCTTTGATGTTGATGCAACCAGGAAGCAATATTTAGCCACATTGCTAAATGTTAAACAAGTACAACTCAATGGTTCATTACCTAACTAGTTAGTATTCATAGTATGTGAATATTGTCCTAAACTACGTAACACTAGGATGCCCATAACCAGATACCTGCTTGATGATTCGTGAAAGTGAATGCCTCACGGATTCACATGTTTGCGAAACGTATTGCAGAGGATTATTTTATTTAACAATTTACATTTATTTGAATTCGCCTGCTCTTACACCTGAACTCGGATTCATTTCGCAATTTAAGACAAACCTTGGAAGAGTTTAAAATTACTTCCAGAAATTAAACGTTTCCCAAGCCTATGTTGTAATGTTCACTGTATAATTTTAAGAAGAGATCAATTAGGAAAATAATATAGAAATTTCGTGATTCGGACAGTACCAATCTTCTTATATATAAAAATGAATCGCAAAATGTGTTGGTAAGCGCATAGCTCGAGAACGGCTGAACCGATTTCGATAATTCTTTTTTTAATATATTCCTTGAAGTACGAGGATGGTTCGTATGTAGAGAAAACGTAAACATGTACCACGGGCGAAGCCGGGGCGGACCGCTAGTAATATATAAAATAACAATACATACATTGAATTCCATCTTGGATTTTAATTTTTATACATCAGATCTACGCACAGTTAATAAATACGAGACAAGAAAAGTAATTGCTCAACCAGACGAAAAATAACGAAAAGGAATGTTGCAACTTCTTAATTACTGAAAAGTCTTTATAAGCTTCGTTGGATAGTTGCATCTATGAGAAATTGTAGTGGAAAATATGATTGTAGAGTTAAAATAAAATACATAGTTAAATGAGAAATAGAGCGTGTATAGCTTTTAAATTAGCGTTGCAATTTCAATATATGAGCTACAGAGTGTCAGTGGCTTTAATTAAGTATGGCCCATTGTCCTCGATGGCTATCCAAATAAAGGGCTTAATTGTCAACAAACCCGTCGCAAGTGATAAATATACTATAGATTATAATTATAAAATGTAGGAATCCTCAGAAAAATATCTTACTTAACTCTTTCGGAGATATCTCGGAGCCCGAAGAATTTTGATAATTAATGTATTGGTACCATATCTATTAATATACTGTATATTATATGCGTTTATATATATATCTATAATGTAATTAAACGAGCAAACGGCTAATTTACGTTTTTATTAATTATTATAGATACAAATGTTTTGTTCTCAATGAAGATACTTATTTCTAACTATGCAAGAAATAGTCGCATTGTCTGAACATCTGTGAATAGCGCATTCAACCCATTTTGTGTAAAACAAAGGTACCTATTGAGGTTAAAATTATTGTAGAACCAATTTCCCTGGTGTCATCAACAGCTAAATGATATAACGGTTATAAGATAGGTACTATGCAGACATTCTATGTAAACCTGTCTTTGTTGTCATTACTTTGTCCAAAATATAATACAACTAGCGACCCGCCCCGGCTTCGCACGGGTGCAATGCTGATACTTAATACACTACAGAAAAACTGTGAACGTTGTATATAAAAACATAGCGGCCCTACCCGGCCGGCCGGTACCGCCGCAAACGCTACGTCCCGCAATTTTTAAATCTGTAATATCTTCGAAAATATTCACTTAAATCATACGTTGTAAAGGGCCATATAGATCTATATTAAATGAACAATGTATTCAAGGTATTTAATTGGTTAAGGATTAATGCTGTATTGGTGAGAATCGCTTCGAAAATTAGCTATTATTTGTCGTAAAAAGTAAATGACAAAAAAAAGTTATTGTGGGTTATCCATAAGAGATAGACATATACCATCTCGGACTTTTCTGTAGACCTTTACAATGTGTATAATACTTAGTACATTATTTTGATAAAACTCGTAGGGTTCAGCCTGCGTTTGCAATATAAGCGGAAAAAAGGTAATTTTTCACGACATCACATTAGAAACCTCAAAAATAACAGTACTTCTCCACTATTTAATGGATGTTATTATACATATAAACCTTCCTCTTGAATCACTCTATCTATTAAAAAAAACCGCATCAAAATCCGTTGCGTAGTTTCAAAGATTTAAGCGTACAAAGGGACATAGGGACAGGGAAAGCGACTTTGTTTTATACTATGTAGTGATACACTCTCACTTAGAAAATTTGTCGTAGGTACGTACGTAAAAGTAGATATTTAAATCGACGCGGACGTTGTACCTACAAAGTCTAGATTCATTTATAAGACAAAAAATAAAATAAGTACATAATATTATCAAGAAGTAAATCGTAGGTGTACAAAAAAGTTTAGTTATAAAATTTCGGAGGGTACGGTTATGTAAAATCTCTGTGATATAATAGGTGAACAGTTTTCGATGCAATGCAGCATCCTGTATTCCGAAACAATGGGCTATGTAATAGTGTTATCCTCGGCACCTATTTATCTTTTTGCCTGATCGCATTGTCAAAATACATGAATAGTTGCACCATGTGCACCCTGTAATAGTGTAATATGTTTTTACTAGGTGTTCTGTATGTGATATTTTTGTCTGCAGCAGAGCTAATTATTATAATTCTTCACTAAATAGTATAAAAGAAAGTTGCTTTCTTTGTTTCTATGTCCCTTTGTATGCTTTAAATATTTTAAACTTACGCAACGGATATTGATGCGTTTTTTTTTATAGATAGGTCATATTCAAGAGGAAGTTTTTGGTATATAATAATTTATATTTAGACAAAGCAGGCGAAGCTGCAGGCGGTAAGCTAGTTAAAAATATATTGTGCCATAACTACTACTAAAATCACCTGTTAAAGCAATCCAAAACAGAGCCCAAAATAATAAAAAAAATACATTAAAATCCAATAATACAAATAACAGAATCTCATGAGAAATCACTACATAGTATAAAACAAAGTCGCTTTCTCTGTCCCTATGTCCCTTTATACGCTTAAATCTTTGAAACTACGCAACGGATTTTGATGGGTTTTTTTTTTAATAGATAATGTGATTCAAGAGGAAGGTTTATATGTATAATAACATCCATTAAATAGTGGAGAAGTACTGTTATTTTTGAGGTTTCTAATGTGATGTCGTAAAAAATTACATTTTTTCCGCTTACATTGCAAACGCAACCCTACGACTTACGAGTTGTATCAAAATAATGTACTAAGTATTATACACATTGAAAAGGTCTACGGCGTGATTGAGTAACAGACAGACAGACAGAGTTACTTTCGCATTTATAATATTAGTATGGATTTAAAAATTGCGGGACGTAGCGTTTGCGGCGGTACCGGCCGGCCGCCCGGCTATATACATATTTTACATCTGCTCCGCGCGGTTTCACCCCCGTGGCTCCACTCCTGTTGGTCGTGCATGATGATATATAGCCTATAACCTTTCTCGATAAATGGGCTATCTAACACCGAAAGAATCGGACCAGTAGTTCCCGAGATTAGCGCGTTCAAACAAACAAACTCTTCAGCTTTATAATATTAGTATAGATACCCGTGCGAAGCCGGAGCGGGCCGCTATGTTTTTATATTATACAACGTTCACAGTTTTTCTATAGTGTATTTAGTATCAGTATTGCACCCGTGCGAAGCCGGGGCGGGTCGCTAGTATTTTATAACTCATAAACTCAAAAGCTGCAGGCTCACTGAGTTACGTACATTTCAAAGAATACGTTTAAGCTATTCGTCTGTGGTTTCTGGTATGAATTTAATGTCCTTTTTTGTGGTGTCTGTCAATGTTAGCCAGAAGGGCTTCTTCTACATTATATCGCGGTCGCGTGGGTGAACTGAAGGTTCACCCTGGTAGCGACATGCGCAAGGGCGTCCCCCCTGGATGGGTATCTCGAACCTCGGCTTGGGCTGTTGCTTGAGTGGAGGAGGCCGGAAGGGCCCGAGTCGGACGGGACTTGGGACTCTATCCTTCCTCAGATTTCCAACTACCTGTGTACCGAATTTCATTTAAACCGGGTCAGTGGTTTAAGCGTGAAGCAGAAACTACAATATTAGCACTGATAATATAATACTTTACCTACTATATTAGTTACGATATCTACCATGCATTTATCAGCTTGATTCTTCGTAAAATACATGAGGGACTATTAATACCTACTATGAACACTCGCGACCGTCAGCTGCGACTCCGTTGATGGGTCGGGCAGTGGTACCTAGCTTCCCACGCATGTACAAAAAAAAAACAAAATTCAGTCATTTCCTCTCATTAGAAAATTTGTCATATTATATTTTATCTATTATCTTGAAAGAAGAACAAAATCAGCTGGCCGTAGCATGGTGGATTATACGTCAGCTGGCAGCTTGAACTTGAGAAATAAAAAATTTTCAGTGATTTCCTCTCAACTCAAAATTTACCTGGTGATCGTTTATATGCTACTATAAATGAAATTTAATGTCAGCTGGCTGTATCTCGGTGGAAAGTTCGTCAGCTGGAACCTAGAAAGTAACGCAACAGCATCTATAACCTACTGAATCTTATTAGCTGACGAATTTTCCATTGACTTACAAGTTACTGCTAAGTACTTGAAAGTTATTACTGTAAATTTAATGACCGATGTCGGTATTTTATCTTGCTAACTATTCATTTCTTCGTTACAGCTACGACCGCGACCAACCTTTCACTTTCCAACTCGGTGCCGGTCAGGTGATCAAAGGTTGGGATGAGGGTCTCGTTGACATGTGTGTCGGTAAGTAATTTTCTCTTCGACATAATATCTTTCTTCTCTTTATCTTTATCATAATATATATAGATATTATCTATGTATGAATCTCAATGCATTTGTATAGCGGTAGTCTCTTGGAGACTAAAAACGAAGATATTTAAGTAGCCTTGTGCACGAATGGCCCAAGATAAACTTTTATAAAGAAAATACTGATTTTTAATTCTGTTAATCTTTACTGTATGGATAAATTGACTCGTAAACTAATAATAATCTGTTTTCAGTTTCAAATACTTAGTTATAAAAATTGTTCTTACACAATCGTAGTTAGGTATCTACGTAGGTACAAATCTTTACTAATAATTATAAAGTTTCGAGTCGAGCTGTCAGTTGACAGCGTTGAAACTTAAAACAGTTAATTAACAGTGTGATGTAAGGTACTGACATAATTTTCAGGTGAAAAACGAAAGCTGGTGATCCCATCGTCGCTCGGGTACGGTGAGCGCGGGGCCGGCAACGTGATCCCACCCCACGCCACCCTCCACTTCGAAGTGGAACTCATCAACATCGGCGACTCGCCCCCAACAACCAACGTATTCAAAGAGATCGACGCTGACAAGGACAACATGCTGTCCCGCGAAGAAGTGAGTATAGAGTTAGCCTTCTTGGCAATGGACACAGATCGTGACTCGGTGCTGTCGAGAGAAGAGGTCAGTTCACGATTATACGGGTGATGGGATCTAACCGCATCTGCATACAAATGTAATTAATTACGCATGGACAGTCTGTAATTTCTAAAGTATTTAGTGCACGGCAATGAGCTGGTTGCTTGAATACCATAAAATATAGCCTTATTTATATAAATTTCAATTTCAGTATTATAATCAATATTTTCCCTCCGTTGCTGTCAAATTCTTCAATAGTTGAGAAATAATTATAAATATTTAATAAATAATTTTAAAATGTTCACATAATATAATCCATCCATCTATAATTTTTGAAGTGATAACTTCTTTAGCGGCGTTGGGTATAAAATCCTAAACTCGCGTCAGGACACGTGACCCTGATTGAAAAAGCGTAAGACGGATGGATATCAAACATGCTCAACGTTAATAATCAAGTTTTCACTTCTGCCGGCACTCCCGGAGTGCAACTCGTCTTTTTTAATTACTGGTTTAACTGTTTAGTTATTTAGTTATTACTGGTTTAACTGTTAGATCAACCGACAACGTTTGCCGGGTGACTCTAACTTCAGAAAGTATTGCTATCCAGTCTTCTCAGTATAAGCTTTACTTGGTTTCAAACTAGGTGGCGTTGTATCAAATTATGTATTAAAATGTGCCTAACAATTAATATTAAGTACGTAAATAAGTTATTTCTATTAGATAATTAATATACAAAACTTATTTTTATTTGCCAGGTCAGCGAATATCTGAAGAAGCAGATGGTTCCATCCGACGGCGCTGAAATTAGCGAAGACATCAAACAAATGCTCGAGAGCCATGACAAACTAGTCGAAGAAATATTCCAACATGAAGACAAAGATAAGAACGGTTTCATCAGCCACGAAGAATTCTCAGGACCAAAACACGACGAACTATAAATGTTATGTACAACAAACTCCCAAATTAGGCTAATACGGGGAGTACTATAATTATAGACTATAGAGATTGGCACATATTTATAATCCGTATAATACAATATATTGGCTCAGTTAAGTTATAACTTTTAATGGAGTGACGCGTCGATTACTGCATGATCATGCATAATAAGATAGTTAGTCTTTACTTTTTAATTTTTATACATAATTATGTTGTTGGTACTTATGCCTTTTATTATGTTAAGTCAAATAATTTATTTTAATAAGTTATAGATTTTACACCGTTTCGTTCTCTATTCATATTATATTTTTTAATATTATGTTTTGCAATTTTGCTGATTTATTAAGATAATTATTGTTGTACTCGTATGTCTTAGTAACATTCAAACTTTATTACCAATTACCATAGATCTGTAATAATATGTCGTTATACCTAACTCGCTTTTTATACATTCTTATGTTACATATCTACTTATTAAATAAGTCTATGGTATAATATGTCTATGGTATACTCGGCTTAAATATTTTCAATAGAAATAATATATGATGATCATTTCTTGAGATGTTGAAATAAATTATAATATGGCTAAAACTGAGTTTCAATTACCCTAATAATAATTAATATTTCTAATTCATTTGCGTATCAAATACAATGATATCCTTTATTTTCTTATAATATCCCAGTGAATAATATCTTAGATAAAAATATGAATACGTGTTTATTGGGCGTCCATGCTCCATAAATTACGTGAGGTGTTTAAGGGGGGGAGGGGGTCGAGTCAAATCTCATCTAATCTTAGGGCGTATTCAGAAAGAAAGCTTGAAACTTATAAGCGCTGGTAGCCCGCGCTGGAAAATATATGAACATGCGCTTATAAGCGCTGATAGGCGCCGACAAGTTTCAACAAACTTGTCGGCGCCGATAGTGGTTTCTACCTAATTTATGTTTTCTCTGAGAGGCAGTAACATATTACATTTATTAATAGTAAATATTGTGTACTATGTATGTTGTAAATGTAATGTAGGAAGACTCATCTTTCAACATTAACCGTTATAAGCAAAGTCTCTACTACATGACCCATTCTGGAGACCTTAAGATGACTAAGCAAGTAATTATATGTTCTAGAGTGGGGAACAGTTAAGAAAACATCGATTTAGAAATTAATTTTATTCAACACGGACTCTACTATCTTATTCTGGAGACCTGATGAAGACTAGGGTGGAGAACATCTCACCTACAGAGATATAAAAGATGGAGTACATTTATTTGACGTAATTCTATAGAACGGCCTCTACCATGTCATGGTGTATCTAATGGTAATTGTGACCAGGCAAATGTATTAAGCGTTCTCTGTATATCTCTTCATACCTAGTAGCACAGACTAATAATAATATACTACGGCTAGTAGGAATATAATATATATGCATGCAACCTACACACACCTAAAAAAATAGGGGAACAGACAAGAAATCACGTTTTTTTCGACTTATTTTGTAGTAACCTCGAACTAGGTTAATTTTTTAAATCCCTTATGTCTTTGAAATGATGACGAGAAAAAAATGTGTTTCGATTTTTAAACATTAAAATTTAAAATATTATACCCCTTTAAGAGTTTGGTGCCTATTTATCGACTATAGCAGCTTCAAATAAAAAATATTGTAACCGTGTGTTTTAAACTGAGTTTATTTCTTTCTACTGTTTATCTTTGAACACATTACAAAATGAGTGATTTTCCTGCAACTGAAGTTACCAGAGCCATAGAGCTATGACTGATATGGGTCATACCTTCCGTTCAAAGAATACAGTGTTATAGGTCTACCAGAATCTGATGGCATATTTATATTTAAGAAATAAAAGATTTTTATGTGGCAACTTATTTGACAACTATCAAATTGGATGTCAAATTATTTGTCTTTTTTGCAGTTGATGAATAATTTTTAGGATTTTGTCTAAAAAATCTTCGAAAATGTCGAAAAAGCCGCTGCGATCACAAGCAAGAGGTGTTGTTTATAATGTGTATAGAAAAACATTCGATGAAGAAGGGTCAAACACATCACAATTTTCAATTTTGAAGATTTTATTGGTAAATTGGACTTACCCGTTTTGATACTATAAATTAAAAAATATTATATGTAGGTACTTAACTATAATATTGTTTGTTGATTAGAATATTTTTATGAAAACTTATTACATGAGTTTCCAATACGGCTATTCGTCAAGTCCAAGCTGTCCAAGTCAATTTTATAATGTGTGTCTGTTAATACTTACGAAAATAAACATAATTTTATTTTATTTTTATTTTATTTTATAAAAAATTATAAGCAGTTTTGATCTACATTATCATTATATCGATATTTTCACATGGCATACTGGTAATGAATATACAAATATAGGTATGTGTAAATAATAATATGTATTACCTGTATAAAAGTAATTTGTATAATTGTATATTATACATGTAAGTACATACTTACATAATATTAAGTGGATATCTCATTTTTAAGTACAGTATTGTCCACTTATGTAATGTGAGTAATGATATTGAGGACAAAATAAAAAATAAGCAGTATCAAGATCGGTCAGTCCATTTTCCCTAGGGTTGCACACTCAAAATTTTGATTTCCCTAATTGCCATCAGATTCTGGTTTACCTATAGTAATTGTGTCGATATCTATGGTCTACTAGGTTTCCGCCCGCGGCTTCGCCCGCGCAGTCAAAGAAAAATCCGCATAGTTCCCGTTCCCGTGGGATTTCCAGGATTGCGTCATTTTCCCGGGATAAAAAGTAGCCTATGTCCTTTCTCGGGTATCAAAATATCTCCATACCAAATTTCATGCAAATTGGTTCAGTAGTTTAGGCGTGATTGAGTAACAGACAGGCAGACAGAGTTACTTTCGCGTTTATAATATTAGTATGGATTAAAATGTTCAACGGTATAGTAAAACAGTCTTACATAATATGTTGGCGCGGGCAAGGAAGAAATTGGGCAACTTGGAATTGGTTTTATAAGGGCGTAAACTTGGATAATTTATTTTGTTGTGACTTTGGAATAAAATCATGTGGCGTGTGTAGATCAGTACCACCATGTTATGGCAACAGGAAAAATATAGTACAGTTCAAGATTAAAGGTATTAGGGAAGGAAATAAAACCGACTCAGTACGACACAGACTCGCGCACTGAGGGCTCCGATCAAATCTATTCTTTATGATGTTGTAATTTTAAATTTATGTTTTTTAGCATTGTTTCCATTATTTGTGTCTATAAGACATCGCCGTCATCTGATTAAATCTGATTTTAGCTTGGATGACTAGGCCGAACGTTGATTTAACAAGCATCACTCATGATGTCCAACTAGTTAGCGAATCGTAATATAGCCTTTTAAAAAGAGCGGATAGAACGTTCGGCATATTGTTGGATGACGAGTTGTTCTTTAGTCATTCAATTAAATGTGGTCATTCAATAATCGCTCTAGTCTTCAATCAAATAGGGCGCTGACTCCACGAGCGAGAGAATCGCGGCGATATTATCGTCGTGCCACGTATTTCTATACACTCTCTATGGAACCGTCTCCACACGGCGATATTATCGCCGCGATGCGACGAGTGGCAATGAGCGTGCGAAACGTCATTACATCGTCGCTAGCCCGCCGCGACTAGCAACGAGCCCGCCGCGCGCTCGCGACGATCGCGCAGCGGGCGCGCTGTCAAACGCAACGTCATTTTAGCGTTGCCTCTGGTCTTCTCGTAGTTCTCTTCAAGGAAACGTGGCGATTCCGTTATCGCTCGTTCGTGGAGATTGTCCGACGATATAAGGGCGGACTCGTCGCGATTCTCTCGCTCGTGGAGTCATTCCTCCAGATGACTGCGACTTATCTAGTATCTTATTAAAATCCGCTGATTAAACAGATTTTCCAGAGTTTGACGTCTTCAGAAGAGTATATTTCGTGAAGTAAAAATTTAACAAAAAAACAATATTGAAAAAAACCTTCGTTTTTCTTATAATGATATTTAAAATGACGCCTTATTATTTGATTATTATACTATCCCGAATGTTGGGTTGTAGAATAAAAACGCCTTCATTATAATTAATATTTTATTATTCCTTCACTTGGTACAGTCACTTGATAGTTTTCTTAAATCTTAAATAAATCACAAGGCACGACTATGGCACTTATAGACCGCACTGGTCGGCTGTTTAAGATCAATTGGCTCGCTAATCGTCTCTTCAAAAAATGTAAGCGATCGACTGACAACTAACCGACTGGAGGGGAGGTTAAGTTGTCAGGCGGTAGATTATAAATACCTGCCCCCCTAGTCAAGTGGCTTTCTGTTGGCGTAGCGTTCAATAGAATAGACTACGAATAGGGATGTAACGATACCGATACAGATACCGATATATCGGCCGATATATCGGCAAGCCGATATATCGGTATCGCCGATAATAAATCAACCGATACCGATATTTTTTTATTAAATTCTTTCTTTTCTTTTATGTTTTTGCATTGTATTCATTCATATTGTTTTATTTCTGTTTCTGTAATAGTGTTAAGGAAGAGCGGAACCTCCTGACACAAGCATTTTATTTGCTTACTAGGAGTGTTCCAATCACAAATTTGTTTATGTAAATGAAAGAAATAAATAATTTTGATTTTTTTTAATTTTTAACGTGATAACGTTTTTAAAATCGTTTTAGTCGGGTGACATGTTCATAAACTTGTGTCACACCAAAACCTCACGAGCGCGATCGCAGGTATAACGAGAGAGAGACGGACCGATCTCCCGTTTCATCTCGAGCGCTGCCACTGCATTATGTTATCACGTAAACATCTCGATCGTAAACCTACTTTACAAACAACCAATTTTTTTGATATCAAATAATTCAAAAAATCCGCGCCCAATGAACGATGCGGGAGGCCGCCCGCGCGTGCGCACTTTGTTTTCTGAAAAAACTCTACCAATACTGCCGTCCTTTAACTAAAAAGCCGTTAACCCTCAAATGGTCAATTTTCAGTTTTAAATGTAGGGTGATAGAGTTCAGAATTCTCTATCTTTCTGTCTAAGAATCATTAATAGTTATAAATATATGAAAATATTGTAAGCCGTTAAGTAACACAATTTTCAGCGATTCCATAACTTGAAAGCGTCTAACCAACACTACTTCGCTAAATTTCCTTTAAAGTACCTTAACCGCCAGATTTAATAATTATTTTTTAGCTTTTTACTTGACTAAAAGTACGTTATCAGATTATACTTGACTATAGGGACGCAAAAGGACTATAACTGCTTTATGATATGCTTTCATAACTATAACGATTCCAATGGAAATCCTTACCTTATTTGCAGTTACTCGCCCTTAACGCTTTTTTAGTTAAGTAATTTTATTTAGGAAAAATTCTAATAACACTTTTTTGCTTAGCTACAAAGCAGCTAACACTCATTTTTTAGCTAAAAGGCAGTTATCCGATTCTGGTGATGCATCAGTTTTGGGGATGAGAGTGATGATGAAATAATGTCGCTCCCAAGCAGAGTACCGATTGTTTTTGATTTTCTTTTACAAGACGTATTGTTTCTGATCAGGTTTACTAAGTTTTAAACAATCTAGCAGCTAAATTACGGAAAATATAACAAGTCAAAGTTACGAAAATTTGGTAGGTAATGGTTACGACAGTGCGAACTTTCAATCGTACTTCTCTGTTTAGACTCTGATTTGTCACTGTAACCGAGAAAGAGAAGAAAGACAGTCTGTACTATTTAATTTTTAAAACTATTTATTAATTATATAATTTACCCCTTGGGTGGAATTAGTAATCGACTGTCAAGCAATGTACTAGAGATGGTGATACAAAAATTGTTAGGAGTACACTACCTTTGACCCGCTGACGGGGAGTCCATTTTGCAACTATTGCTATTTTTTCTTATCTTTATATGTATTAGATTATTAAGTTTTGTATTTTTTACATTGTAGCAAATAAAAAGTTTTCTACCTCCTGCTATTTTCCGCATATTCTGGTATATTATATTTTCTGAATGTGGATGAAAGAGTCTTCTAATCATTTGATAAGCGGTTCTACATTATTTATTAAGAGCATCCCACATGTAAGAGCTTGAAGCCCTATTGAAACCAGGGTGTATTTTTTCAAAAACCTTGTGCACAAGTCTTAATTTTTTTTTCAGGAAACGATTTATTTTTACATTGTTTGTGGTTCTATATGTACTCAATATCCGTGACTCGTATGATGGCTTCGCAGAAGAATATTTATAAAATAACGTTAAAATTGCAATTCTAAATGAATATACGGTTCCAAAAAAGAAAAGCGAGAAGATTTATCTCAATCTTAACCCGTTAATGAGCCACTGTAATGAAATAAACGTGAACATGACGAGAAATAAAGGTTAAATTTATCGAAAACTTAAAAGAGTCATTTAGTAAAAGAGTTACAATACTTGTTACTCACAATAAGACGCTAAAACCATTAATTTAGATAGTGTTTAAATCCTTAATACTTAAACCTAAAAGCTTTTGATCCTTTTAATACTAAATTACTTAGCTAAAAAGTCGCTATGGTATGTGAACGGCCGTCTTGTCCAGTAAATAGTTAAAATTTTCAGATTATATCTAATATATATATTATAAAGGCGAAAGTTTGTAAGGATGTATGGATGTATGGATGTTTGTTACTCTTTCACGTAAAAACTACTGAACCGATTACAATGAAATTTAGCACATATATAGAGGGTAACTTGGATTAACACATAGGATAGTTTTTATCCCGGAATTCCCACGGGAACGGGAACTATGCGGGTTTTCCTTTGCAAACGCGGGCGAAGCCGCGGGCGGAAATCTAGTGCTGAACTAAACGAGAAAAAGTGAATTTAAAAATAAATTATAACAGTTTCTGGGTAAAAACTAATATTTATATATAATATAATTAAATGTCGATCGATGTATCTCACAATAATTATTGTAAGTGTCATAATTTTTAAGAAATAACGATTTCCGTGTTTTTTGCCATTTACTCGAAACTCACTTCGTGGGCTTAACGGCTTTCTAGTTAAAGGACGGCAGAATAGTAAACTTTTATTAGGTACTGATTGTATGTGTATTACTTAAAGTTTAACTGACTTCGTAAAATAATAATACCTACTAAAATAAATGGTTTTGTTGTTTTTTGATTTGGCATTTTTATTTAAAAGAATACGATTAACAGTTAAATGTTGGTAACTTTTTATGCATAATTCACTATTTATTTTTCTACCAAGCCATCGATATCGGTATCGGTATCGGTATCGCCGATACATTACTACAAATATCGGTATCGGTATCGTATCGGCAAAATCATGTATCGTTACATCCCTAACTACGAATGTATGAGATTGACGTAGGCTGTAGATACGTTTATCTACAGCCTACGTCAATCTCATACATACATACATACGTTTATCTACAGCCTACGTCAATCTCATACATTCGTAGTCTATTCTATTGAACGCTACGCTAACAGAAAGCCACTTGACTAGGGGGGCAGAAAACCTTGTCGAAGAAAATGTACTATGTATGATTTTAAAATTTGTAACACGAATCTATTTCTTTCTTCCTCGGAGAGTCACTGCAAAGGAATTATTTTTATATAATTTATATTTTTATGAATCACTAGCGGTGCGCCCCGGCTTCGCCCGTGGTACATGTTTACGTTTTCTCTACATAAGAACCATCCTCGTACTTCAAGGAATATTATAAAAAAAGAATTATCGAAATCGGTTCGGCTGTTCTCGAGTTATGCGCTTACCAACACATTTTGCGATTCATTTTTATACATAAGAAGATTAAATCATCGGTTCACCCAGTTAAAAGTGCGGAGGTAACGGAACCAACAAAAACAAAACGCCCACGCGACTAGTTCACCGGTACCAGCGTTCTGACCATCATTTTAAATTTTTGTCATTGCATACTAAGACCCCTGTAGGATCGACATCCTGTTGCAAATGACCCAAAATTTTGTGTCAGTATCTCCCGGCCTATGGATTGCTTTGGACCCTTAAGGCTTATACATGCGCTAATAACCTTGACCATACTTAACGGATCTCAAACCTCTCCCGCTGCACCTTCTTTTTTCCTCGCATTTTGTATTTAAAAAGATACTAATCAGTGAAACAAAATATCCTCGTCAGGGACTGTTGTGTAACTGATAATTTATTAAACATAAAATTTTCAGAGCTCTAAGTCAGCAGGTTACGAAGTTTATAGAGTATTTGCGGAAAAATCGATGACCACGGCACATTTTTTTTCTAGAAATCTATTAACTTTGGAAAAAAGTCCTCGCGAGCAATTAAAGATCAAAGACCATCCTATTTTATATATTTTTTTCGGGATTGTGCTTTATGTTGTACCAGACTTTATAGAGGTTGAACATAGTCGAAATTGCTTAAAATATACGATAGAACAGCAATTAATCTTTTTTTTTTTAATATTAAAGGCACAGGGAAAGTCTTGTACTGTTTAATTATAGGCTAAGATTATAGGTATGTGTTTTCTGATAATATTTTACTGTCAGAAATTATCAACACTGGATATCAATGACGCCTTTCAAAAACAAAACTAATTAACAAACGGATTTTTATATCTTTACATACCTATTTTTAACTTTCGTTTCATGAACTGCTCATGTAAATACCTATTACAATCTGGTTTAATTGAACAAAACATTCAATTCGGTGAATTTTAGCGTTATTTTGCAAAAAAAACCGCACGTACAGTCCCCCGTCCGAGGCGAACTGACACCGTCAACTTTCGTCGAAAATATGCAAGAGGTGAGCTTTCATGTGGGTTTTATTATAATCTCGAGTTTTTTCTTGATAATTTAACGATAATAATGAAAATTGAAAAAATAAAGAATACAAGTTATTACAAATATCATATTTTTTGGTATAAATTTCATGTATAATGAAAATTGAAAAAATAAAGAATACAAGTTATTACAAATATCATATTTTTTGGTATAAATTTCATGTATAAATATGTAGCCGTTTTCCTAACAAAATGCGTTTTATGTTCAAAAAGGGGTTGATTTGTAGGTATTTTTTTATGTTTAGGCCGTTCTAAAATGAAAAGTGAACAATACACTTTGTTAATTATATCTTTGAGTATCACATATATTTTTTTTAACACAATCGTACCAAGTTTTCTCAACAAAATTCAATATGTATAAGGTGTTTTTCGGTTTTGACCATAGTAATCCCCTTAAGCACTGTATCTGAGAGGCGGTCACCCTCTACTTGTGCGACTTTCATTAAAATCGGTTTAGCAGGTTTTGCGTGAAGGAGTAACAAACGAACATACAAACTTTCGCATTTCTAATATTGATAGGATTCAACAAATAAATAAACAATTATTGACAGAATCTTCATTTATTCTTACAATAAAAATCCATACAGAGAGGAATAATCAACAATTACGTTTACACTAATACTAATACACACATCACAATCATTTAATATTAACTGTCAGTCGCTGCAATTGAGCGAGCGTGACGCAGTTTCCATGAATGAAGTGAAAACATAATATGAAAATACGGTAACTTATATTCACTTAATTATATCACAAATAAGATATAAAGACTATCGAATAGGAACTAAATCAACAAAAAACAAATTTATAAAATAAAATAAAAAATTATAAAAAATAACATAAAAATTAAACTTTGGCCGAATTTTTTTTTTGTTTGAGTAATAATAATTGATATACAATGTGGAAATTTTCGATGGGCTCTGGAGGGAAAGTACGTG
>CAJQZN010040747.1:0-59081 GCA_907164685.1 Colias eurytheme
CATGTTTCCGAAGAAACATCTTACGTTACTAACTCACGCACTCTAGACCCCCCTTGGAGGGACTCATTCAATGGACTAAATCGTCTAGACAGAAACATCATACAAATACCACAATTAGTTCAAAAATATACCATAAATCAATTCGAAAAGAGTCCAAAATTGCAAGGACATGAAAATATTATTATTTAGATCATACACGCTAATTGTATTCATAAGTTAGATGACGTTATCATTATATTGTCTTCAAAAGATTTAATTCGATTAAGAAGACTATACCAAGATAAAATATAATGTACAAACAGCAAGAAATGGCAGACTAATGATAATTTATTGAGAAAACAAACTTTTTATTCTAGATGATTTAACACAAATTCAATCGGTCGTTTACAAAGTTTTACGTTATAAAGGATTTCATATCGAAAAGGTTTCCTCTACTTTTTATATCTCAGATTACAAACGTTATAGAATATTTTGCTTTTCGGCAACCCAATGCAGTTAGGGGCGCCGGCGGCCTGACTATAATAATAATATAAGAATATTATAGTGGTAGGTACTCGAAAATTGGTCTGTTTGGTGGAACGTAGAATCTTATTAAATTATTCTCAGGAACTACTGGTATGAATTGAAATTGACAAATACGGATCTTAGTAGGTATGCAAAATGTTGCAACAATAAAAAACAACTGGTTTATTTTCGAAGTGAAACTTCTTAACGCGCGTTTAAAGTAAAAATTCAAGGTTATGGCAATACCATCACGTCATGGAGTAAACCGACAATTTTGGTATCTTTATATCTTGCCAAAGAAGTTTCACTTCTGACACGTATACTCGACGCAGACGCTCTTTTTTTATAATGTTTTTGTGTGTGTTAGGTTTCAATATTTATTTTCTTTTTCTATATGGTCAACTCACTTGGCCTTCCAGAACTCGCTGAGCGTCTCGCTGGCGAGGAAGCCCACGATGAGTATGAGCATGAGCGCCTGGCTGATGAGGCCGAGCCGCGACTGGTGCAGCTGCGAGTGGTTCACCGAGCGCGGGTCCACGCTGCCGTCGTACTGCGCCAGGTCCGTTTGCACACCCTGTGCAATGGAAATCGTTATTTACACTTGGTTTATATCTACACTGGCTTTCCGCCCGCGGCTTCGCCCGCGTTTACAAAGAAAAATCCGCATATTTCCCGTTCCCGTGGGATTTCCAGGATAAATCCTATCCTATGTGTTAATCCAAGTTACCCTTTATATGTGTGCTAAATTTCATTGTAATCGGTTCAGTAATATTTGCGTGAAAGAGTAACAAACATACACATACTTATTATCCATCCTCACAAACTTTCGCATTTATAATATTAATTAATAAATTAATAATTAATTAATAGTAGCAGAAGGATAGGATTAGTAGGATAAACACAACAACCAACTCACACACACAAAAACCCACACACACAAAAATTCACAAACAAAAACTCACACACCACACACACGTACCTGTTTGACGAGCGTGTCCTGCACATCGTCCCCGTCGGCCGCGGACGAGGGTCCCGGCCGCGGTGTGATTATTGTGCACACTTTCGTCTCGCGCAAGAACTCGCCGCGAAGCTAAAACAAATTGTTATAAACTTGAAAATTTATAAGGTATGTGTTTCTTAAGCCTCGTAATTCTTGGTAAAGATTTACTGAACGACTATTGATCAAAATTGCTGGAAATATACTGGAAATGCAGCTAATGCAGCACACAGTGCTGCCTGCTGGTCGTATGTACCGCAGTGTAATTTTTTACAAGGCTTTAGATAAATAGAGAGCTGCTGACTTATTTTGCAGAGATAAAACCGGGATTAGCACATGGGTAGTTACATGGTAGTACTTGAATTACGCGGGTACCTACAGCTAAATTTTATCAAACCAAAACAACCTGAAGTTTAAGTTGTAAGCTTTCGTACAAGAGTGATGCTTGAATTGTTTATTATTTTCAAACATTACAAATCATAAACTAAAGACGATTCATCTTTACCATTACATCATTAATTAATCTCATTCAACTTTACCAGTGACAATTACAAAATAACATTGTTTTTCCTTAAAAAACACCTTATGACTACCTTGATGCTTACAAACCAGAATTCAAAGTCCATACAAATTCCGATAATTAATTTTATAGGCTTAAGTAATTAAAGATGTGCGTAGTATTTTAAGAACATCAAACAATAGAGCGTTATCACACAAGTTAATGTGTAAGGTTCTCCTCATAAGGTGTAATGGTCCATCATTGATTTCCTTCTATCATTGTGTATCAATAATTATTAAGTGTTACCATGTTTTTTCCGATTAAAAACGTAGGCGGTAAAAACTTATTATCCTTGTGACATCTTTAATATATATACATCTCATGTCACAATGTTTGTCCTCAATGGACTCCTAAACCACTTAACCGATTATAATAAAATTCGCACACCATGTGCAGTTCGATCCAACTTGAGAGATAGGATAGTTTAAACTAGTAGGTACCACGGGCGAAGCCGGGGCGAACCGCTAGTAAATTATAAATATATGTACATACTGTTCTATTCTATAGTGAATAAAAATAAGATAAGTTATTCCTGCTAATTTCTTAAAATATTATGAGACTACTGATATAGAAATTACAAAGAATTAAAGTCATATTAATTAGCAAATCGCACAGCAATTAAACTACTAAAGAATATAATTTATTACTATCTATGTAGTATTTATAAATATAACATACCTTAAAGTATACTTCGACGCCATAAATCAGGAAGAAAACAACCACAACGAACAACAAAACCGCGTAGCATCCGTTGAATACGTGCTGATAGAAACTCTGAAACAAGAGAAACCAAATATTAATAACACGCCTTCGCTCCGCTTCGCATATTTGTAATGATAGAAAGGAATAATTCAAAAATAGACTTGTCTCTAGACTAGCCTACTTCTAATAATGATGGATAATATCTTCTTTCTAAGAAGAATTTATTCTTTAGTCATATTTCTTCGTACACTATTTTCACATAAATCCAAGCTTTAGAAGAGAAGACTTACCATTTAAACCGTAACACTTATCTATTCTTTAGGATTAAAAAATTTGGGAAAACCAAAGATCACCTTTTGTCGTGGTAAGATGCTAGATAATCTAGCTCACTAATATATTCACAAGAACCGTCACATCATCAACACAAACCAACCAATTTGTTAATACTGTTACGACTATACCAAGTTATTATAAATTGCTGATTGTCTTCCAATCAAACTACACATAAACATTAACCAAACGATTAAATTATTCATGAAGGTACATTATCATTTGCCGTGAGTCAATATTTGATACTGTCAATTGGCACTTTTCTTTTCTTTGTTTTCTCAAGGTCATTTTTTTACACTGTCTTCCAAATGGTTCGAGAGGCTAACTACAAAAAATATGTTCAAATGATCCGAAAACATGTATAAAAACAGAACAATCTATGATGTCTCGTTTTCGAATGCCTAATAACAATGCAAAGAAGATATTTCAGAAAACTTTACCACAACAGACTAATTCTAAATTTTTTATCTCTTTTTCATTGCTGATTTTCCTTGAGTTTTACTTATATCCGAAAATAATTTTATTCGAATGTTTATACTCTTACTTACCGGAAAGTAAAAAGTGATGGAAGTGGTGCAAGATTTCTTCTAAAAACTGCCAGTGTTTAGTAAAATGGCTGATAAAAACGCGCACAAGGACATTTAAAAGGACTCAAATAGACGATCGCAATTGGTCACACCCACGCAGTCGTTTTGCTTTTAGAGTTAATCATTCTATTTATTCCTAAATAGAACTACGTATTGTGGTTAAAATTTTAAAGCGCAATTGTTTCCACCTATTAAACTGTTAACTACTATTGGTATAATCGAATTTTATGATGAAAACTTGTCAACATTATCAACAGAAGTATGGTTTAATTTACATTCCGTTATTAAAAACGCTATACGGAATAGTGAATACCGAAAGTAAGGACATATTCTTATGGATCTAGAGATCAAGGACAGCGGTGCAGAAAGTCCACTGAAAATGAAACCCTGTATTTGTGGAAGTAGCAAGAAAAGTCAGTGCCTAATATGTATTACTGATCCCAAGAAAATTAATATCCCAATCATCATATGCTTTGTATTACTATCACCTAAATACAATGCTAATTTCAACGATACTAATAAATATTTAGTACTATCGTTATCATATGAACTCTAATAATGAAAATTGGCATTTGTTTTTAAACTTTATCAGTAAATCAATTACGCATTTGTTTAATACATGTAAACAAACATTAATTTACTATTTAACAACAATAAACTAATTTTGTGTCAACTGACCGAGTTTCAATCTTATCTAGATTCTAGAATTAAGGCTTTTTCCACTTACTAATCAGACTTAAAACTACTTCAATCCATCGTCGTATTGCTAAAATAATAACTCATGGACCTTATACACTAAGACATGAAACAGGTCTTCTTACCTACTACACAATCATTGTCGAACTGAGGCTATCTAACACCAAACTTTTTTAAAACAAACATCCCTGCAAATGTTAATAAAAAAAGGGCGTGTGTACTTAACACACGTGTCAGAAGTGAAACTTCTTTGGCAAGATTTAAGGATACCAAAATCGTCGCCTACATTACGTGTCTGTATTACCATGATGCGACCTGGAAATTTTACTCTCAACGCGCATAAAGAAGTTTCCCTTCAAAGCTAAATCACAAGAACATACCTTCTTCTCAGCAGAGGTATCTGCCACGTTAATAGTCAGCACTTCGGCGAAGAGAAGCGAATAGATGATCACGTTGAATGTGACGAATGCAAGGAAAGACTTGGAGAGGAACCGCTGCCTCTCCCATCGAACGTCGCGGAGATGGAATACCTGGGGGAAAAAACATTTTTGTTCCAATAAATAGATAAATTTGGATACAATTTTATGATATATAACACTCACTATAATCAACACTTTGTCGTAATACAAAATGCAACAGATACTTTTATACTAGACTAGCTTTTAAGCCGCGGCTGCGCACGCGTAGTCATAGAAAATTACATGGGAATAAGATGTTTCATAAGCATATCAAGCTTCTTAACTGTCCAGAGACAATAACATCTATAATATAAAAATGAATCCCAAAATGTGTTGGTAAGCGCATAACTTGAGAACGGCTGAACCGATTTCGTTAATTTTTTTTTATTACATAATATATTCCTTGAAGTACGAGGATGGTTCTTACGTAGAGAAAACGTAAATATGTACCACGGGCGAAGCCGGGGCGGACTGCTAGTAACTATATAAATATTAATTCACTCAATTCCGACAAAAAGACAAACAAACACACTTTTGCTTTTTAATATTAGTAAGGATAGTATAGTTTTGGGAAGATTTAAAACACGTACGTTTCTATATACCTACTCAAAATTAGAATCTTTATATTCCTTCCTTATTTACAATTGTTCAAATCAAATTCAAAATCCCCGTATTTCTTCAACTGATATACAAAATTGTTAACTACCAATGAATTACCTACCTAACACTTTGTCGTTATTTTCACTACCGAGTACCGTATAGTGTACACTGTACACAACACCCACCGCGTAGACACAATAATCAGAAGTGTTTCCTTTGTAACATGTGCTACTGTATACATTAAGTAATTACTAATTAGTTGTCAGACGCCTATATTGTTACTAAACAAATATACAAACTGAACTTGTAAATATCATCTACGTCAATTAGACGATAAACAATGAACGATATGTTATCTGTATACTAAATATTAATACGCAGCCGTCTTCCCTTACGTTTGGTTAATTTAGTGCGTTCTCTCCACGTATCGCTGTGATATATTTATCGTTGTTTTCGTATTATAAATTCAGATATTATTTCCAATATGTTTATTGTTTATAGTATGTTTCGATAAGTGCAGTAGAACTCAAGCTAGAGTCGTAGGAGTAAACAACACCACCAAGCGATTAAAACTAGATAGTTTTAATGAATTATCGAGAAATCAAACAAAATTACCCAATACAAACTTAACTTAAGTATAACAAATATTTAAAAGGGATATAGCGAAATGTATGGAAATGATTTCATCTTGTTACAAACTTTAAATATGACCATCATTTTACGTAACACACCTGAAACCAATGATACCAAAATAATTAACTAGCGTACATGACATCTAATTAGTACATGCGTTCAGAACAATAATAAACTATACGTACCATTGTTACTACTTAATGTCAATGTTACATACCCCATATACTTCCTATTATCCTATATAATTATTCAAAGGACAAAAGTATTATCTCTGTTTTAAATTCACTTTTTTGTTCTACCCGTATCTACAACAATCAGTTAATATTTTGACTTTGTTTAACGGTATTACATGCATGTTTATTTTATACACTAGCTGTGCCCCGCGGTTTCACCGGCATTGCTCCGCTCCTGTTGGTCTTAGGGTGATGATATAATATAGCCTATAACTTTCCTCGATAAATAGGCTATCTAACACCGGAAGAATTTTTCAGATCGGAAAAGCAGTTCCTGAGATTAGCGCGTTCAAACAAACAAACTCTTCAGCTTTATAATATAAAGTATCTAAGATAGTATATATTTATAGAAATTAGGAATATGTACTTAAGTAATATATTTTTATAAAAAATGAAGAAGTTCCGTGTATGCTTAACGTAAAAATACGTAACCACGCAAAGCTTCCATTTTTGTCACTCTCAATACTAATTAATCGTAATAATTATCTTTTTGTTGCTTTGTATACAATCTTCTTAGCGATGATAACTTATAATCTGTGCTTATAATAAATGTTTTACATATAAACAAGTTCTACATTCAGTAAGTACCAACGCAGTATCACTCACTTATCAGACATTTTATTTATTACAATGTTTAGTAAATGCATAAATTATATACGGATTATGTTAAATTCTCACAGCACCTGTTAAAATCTTGTCAAACAACATAACTTACGCATCATTAATTGCTTTATCTTGAGAAAAATCAAAGTACAAATTCCGGTAGCAGGGAAAACGTACCAAAAATCAAAGTATACAAAAATATCAATATAAATCTTGATATAAGAATAGATTAATATCTAGTTATTAGTCAATCTAGTTTCTAGAATCTATTACATATAATAAATCTGTAGAAGGGTCAATTCTGTACATTGAAAATATTGAAAAAATAAATAGCAGGGGGTGTTACTGGATCGATACCAAACCCAAATATGTGATTAAAAAAATTTTTGTCTGTCTGTCTGTCTGTATGTGAAGGCATCACGTAAAAACTAACGGTTCGATTTCGATGAAACTTGGTATAATTATACCTTATTATCCTGGGCATAAAATAGGATACTTTTTATCCCGGAAAAATACGTAGAAATAAATAAATCTTAATTTTTCCGCGCGGACGGAGTCGCAGGCGGAAGCTAGTGTGTAAATAAAATCAAAATACAAATAATTTGTAACAACTAAAATCTGTAGGTACTAGTAAGTAGTAATATTAAGCTGTAGAGTTGGTTTGATCGGGCTTATCTCTGGAAGACTGGAACTATTGGACTGATTTCTCAAATTCTTACACCGTTGAATATTACCTATGCAAGTGATTCCTGAGTGCTATAGGCTATTATATATTATACATAGGTATATGAATTACGGACGAAGTCGGTTTGCTCCGACTTCGTCCGACTTCGTCGTTTGTGTTCCAAAAACTAAAGTACCTACCAGATTTTTAAGAAGCATCTAGAACCTTCCCATTCCTAAACATCTAGAACTAGAGTACGCGAGATTGAATACGCCTAGACTAGAATGTTCTAACTTCCAACACTAACGTGCCCGAACCCTTTGTAAAACCATAACAATAACACGAGTTTCATTCATCCGGCTATCATATTGTCTAGCGATGTTAAAACATAATCAGCATTGTCGGCCACATCCTACAATGTGTCGTCGCAATTATTTGAATAATATCTTGATCATAATATCACGGTATAGAATTAATAATGTTTTGTCTGAACTCCCAGAACAGCATGCGAATGTGTTTTGATCTCAGATTGTAGGGACACATCACACATATGCAATTCGCGGATCGAGCTTTTTGTATATGTTTGCGTCCACATTGTTTCCCCGACGCTTTTTACATTTATTAGAATTAGTAAGTAGTGCATAACGGCTAGCTTAAGCAACACATATTGTAAAGAGAATTAAAAGTAATTAAAGAAAAAGGCTTTATTATTTGGCAACCTTGGGGGCAGAAGCCCTACTCTACACAGATCAAAATAAAAATATTTAGATTAATCGTTTTAAGTACCTATGTAAAATTAAATTGTATGTATGATAGTAGCTCTAAAATACATACAACAAATTTAATTTTACCGTAATTTAATACGCAGTTAATGTTATTTGTTTACTTCTTAAATTTTAATTGGTTCAAATAAGGTTCATATGGTTTTAATCTACATATAAATTAGACACGCAAAAACTTCAAGGGCTTATGTTGGGTACATTTTATGTACCTAATGTGTAATAGTGTACCTTATAATTCCGGTTAGACATAACCGGTTTCTCTTTAACTAAGGAAACAAAATAGTTCTAATTAATGAAACAATTATTCTTATTTGTATACTATATCAATAAAGTTGTAATCGGAAACAAACAAGACCAATAAAAAACGTAAACATTAGCTTAATCGTATAAATTAATTATCTATGGTCGATTTTTCCTCAAAATATAACAAGGTTTAGCTTATTTATTTTACAGAGAAGCAGAGACATTCGATACAGTGACCGCATTTAATTTAAAAACCGAAAAAAACGACATCAGTTCAAGGGCCAATCGATCTTTATTTTTGAATTAGACAAAAAATCGCAAAAAATACTGCAATACAATTAACAAACTAGACCAAAAACTACAAGGACTTTGGGTGCTTTTACACCAATAATGTGCGATAATATGTAACGAGGAATATGTTTGTAAAGACCAAATACAACGCTTTATTTAGTTTGAAGTTTGAAGCTATACTATTGGTTATTTATTATATTCCTCGCTACTCATCCTCGCACACGATTGGTGGGAAAGCACCCTTAATGAAAAAGCTCTGCATAGTAATAGACTACTATTGTAGTCGACTTGTATACGAGCGTCTACTATTGTGGTTTTTAATTAAATATCCAATATGTATATGCGTCTATATTGAAACCGCATGTTTGTCAAGAGAAGAATAGAAAACTATTCATATTGCTCATAAATGACTACAATCAGCTTTATTACAGACTGTGGTTTATTTAATCTGTGCTTTAACGTAATTTCGCGAATAGAATAGAATTTTGAATTTTTTAAATAGAAAACAATAAAATAATATAATATACAAAAAACGTTAACGTTTTAAGTTTTCAATACGCAAATTCGTACAATAAATCATCAGGTACAAACGTACTTTGAAATCTTATCATTCTAAAAACAATTATACCGGCCGAATTGATAACCTCCTCCTTTTTTTTTGAAGTCGGTTAAAAATATAACATCACTCAAAACCTTAGCTCAAAACCAAGATGCGTTTCTTAGAAAATTTTTACAAAGCGAAAATCCTAATATGTATACGTATAATTATTAATTACTAAGCCAACTCGAATAAAATGTATATTGATTTTACTCGATTTTAGGAGAATTGGTAAAGTTTAAAAGGACAAATGTATTTGTTTAAGATGATTCAACGTTTAAGGCGTTACCCGGCAATTTCGACTATGTTCAACCTCTATAAAGTCTGGTACAACATAAAGCACAATACCGAAAAAAATATATAAAATAGGATGGTCTTTGATCTTTAATTGCTCGCGAGGACTTTTTTCCAAAGTTAATAGATTTCTAGAAAAAAAATGTGCCGTGGTCATCGATTTTTCCGCAAATACTCTATAAACTTCGTAACCTGCTGACTTAGAGCTCTGAAAATTTTATGTTTAATAAATTATCAGTTACACAACAGTCCCTGACGAGGATTTTTTGTTTCACTGATTAGTATCTTTTTAAATACAAAATGCGAGGAAAAAAGAAGGTGCAGCGGGAGAGGTTTGAGATCCGTCAAGTATCCTCAAGGTTATTAGCGCATGTAAAAGCCTTAAGTAGTTCCTGCTAGTTAGTAAGTAGTTAGTTAGTTCCTGTGAATATTATAAACTAACCACGTTCATATGTTAACAAATTAACATGCCTTTCGTCGTAGTAACTCAGGCCCCGGAACCACAGACACAATAGAAAATCTATTGTGTCTGGGACCGATCGGGCCGCTTGGGGCTCAATGGGTTGAAAAAACTGGGTACCTACGTGAAAAAATGGAAAAATTTATTATAATTAGAACGAACGTCACCTAAATCTATCTCTTTTTAAATAGTTATACATTTATAGTGTATACCAACTTTTAACGATTTCATTACTTACTTGAAACGATTTCATTACCACAGTACCTGATACATTATAATATAAATTATCCTAATGCCAACTACTATTACTTGCCAGCAAAGATACTAGTAACGAATATTTTTAAGCCACGATCCAAGCCAAAAAAAAATAATCCGTATGACGGTAATATTTTTTATGTTACTTCAATTATACGTAAGTACATGACAATTTTTTAAGGGAATAAAAAATTAAGGATAAGGCTTCTTAATTATTATTAATTAAATATTTTACGTAACGCCCATAGAGATCTAGAGAGATGCCAATCGCTTGCGCTGAGTACGAAACCATGTCTCATCAAAGTCATAGACGTAGTAACTATAAACTAAACTCTGGTTATTGTCTTATATACTTATTTGTATTACTTATCTACCTAAATATAATTTCCGAAACGTTATCAACATATTGTCACATTAACATTAACAAATGGATAAAAATTAATAAAAAGCATAAAGTTACTATTTCATAAGGCTGCTTAAAATTATAGCGTAGGTACCTACCTATACGTAATTTTAATTTTAAACTAATTGTAATTTCCACCTAAATTAGCTATCCATCGCTATCTAAAAAGTCAAAATTGTCATAACATAAAAATCGCTCACAAAGTAAATTAAAAATCTCAGAAAACCCACTTCAAAAGTTATACAAGTTTTCTATACGAGTCGTCAAAATTGAGATTTTTAAACAATATAATCTCGATTTCTATAAAAAGCATATAAAATCAATAGTAGGCAATTGCTTGAAACTCGTAAAGTATGTATTGCTAACAATTATTACCGATTTTATTGCGTTTTGGCACAGCCTTTTGATTTAATTTAAAAACACCTGAAATACACGTAGTGCATATTATCTCGATGTGAAATACGCATACACAAGCCGCGTTGCAAATTGCAATCTTTTTATCGCAAAAAATAATTTTAAATATTATACATACTTACCTACTAGAGTACGAGAAATAATAGATTGCCAATTGGAAATCAAACTACAAAGGCATTTTTAATAAGATGCCTATTTATCTATTTTGATTATCTCCATAAAAGTAACCCTTAAATTGTGACTCTTTCTTACTTATTTATGTAACCTTTAAAAAAATACCAAAAATAAAAAAAAATCTATGATTCTATGATCTATGATTCTTTATATTCTGCTAGGGTGAATTTTCTGCTCAAAAATTTTTCATTTTATATCACGCATTTTAAATTATCCTGAAGTAGCGTACGTATTTCTAGCAATTTATAGATCAATATTTATTTTAAAAATACCTTATTTTCCCCAACACCAACTAAAACAGCCGTTGCCACAAACAACTTACAATAAAAAAAAATACGATTCGAAATTCGAATATAAAAAGAGCGCGGAAATACAACAATTCGCGCGCGTGTACACCGGACGCCTAACGTTTTCTGCCATGGAATCATGTAAGTATAATCTATGCATTGAATCATTCATCGTCAAAGAACTTCATAATATGTGTACTATCGCGTACAATGTGCGTACAATCGAATTTAAAACTCGTAATATCGTTAGATATAATTAAATCTTATAAGGATAAGGTTTTAGTACCTATACATATAATTTATTACGTTTTAGACAAAGCGGGCGAAGTCGCGGGCGGAAAGCTAGTTTAAAATAAACTTCGCGTGTGATCTATAATCGTTATCAAAGCCAAAAATACAAATGGTTTGGCTGTGTGTCAGGGCTAAACTCAAAAAGTGCTGCATGCATTTACTTCAAAGCTGCAGAGATAGCTTGATATTTGAGGAAGGACATAGGATAGGTTTTCTTTTATTAGTACGCGGGCGAAACCACTGGCGGAAAGCTAGTAAACTATACAAGGATTAATATCAAGATATTCAATGCATTCAATAATGTCCTTAAATGATAATGTGTGAATTAGATTTAGGTATATCGAATAAGGTTACCTTCACATTTAGAAAATTTTTAATAGTTCTATGAGCTTTGAGTAAAAAATACACGGTGATTATGCTCCAAGGAGCCGTGAAATTAAAATATGCGTTTTTATAATTTTTAATGTAACCTTATAAAAAAATGTTTTCATTAACCTTAACAATGAAGTTGTACGTTAATACAATACTATATAATTCTCAATTATTATTTATAAATTTGCAAATTAAATATAATATAACCAGATTTCCGCCTGCGGCTTCGCAGGCGTTTTTATAGAAAAACTGGCATAGTTCCCGTTCCCTTGGGATTTCCGGGATAAAACTATCCTATGTGTTAATCCAAGTTGTCCTCTATATGTGTGCTAAATTTCATTGTAATCGGTTCAAAAGAATTTGCGTGAAAGAGTAACAAAAACACACACACACATCCTCACAAACTTTCGCATTTATAATATTAGTAGGATAAATAACTAATGGTATTAAATGTAAGTTCCTTTATTTACTGTGAATTAATATTTCTTCATTAGGATTCCTTAGTGACAAAAAGTAATCAGATTTCCTTTCTTACTTCATTGAAATCTTTTTCCAATTCACCCCACTAGAAAAACCATTCAAAGGATTCAATGCCAAAGACGAAAATATATAAAAAAGCCAATCAAAAATTCAAAAGCATATCCTTTAGAATAATATCTTGGAGTCAGATGTCTGCGATTCATATAAAACCATAGCGTACTAAACTCGTTCCATCGTCTGTTGTTTTATTTTACAAGACGTTTCTCCGAAATTCAATATGATATTATATTGTATTCATAACATTCTTCAGGTTGTTATGTTTTTTTTTAATAAACGGCTATTTGAAAAGGTGTATTGAGAATGCATATGGCAGGAGGTAATGTTTAAATAATTTCTATAATAATGCCTTTCCTTATTTTCTACTAGCTTACCGCCCGCGGCTTCGCCCGCTTTGTTTAAAACCTAATCTATACTAATATTATAAAGCTGAAGAGTTTGTTTGTTTGTTTGTTTGAACGCACTAATCTCGGGAACTACTGGTCCGATTTGAAAAATTCTTTCGGTGTTAGATAGCCCATTTATCGAGGAAGGTTATAGGCTATATTTCATCACGCTTCGGGCAACAGGAGTGGAGCCACGGGGGTGAAACCGCGCGGAGCAGCTAGTAAATTATATACTAAAACCTTCCTCTTGAATCACTCGCTCTTGACTTATCCTTATTCCGCCAAAACCGTGCTGGGACCTATAATAGGTGTTTTAGCATTTTGAAATTTAAAATTGGTTAAATTGCACAAATCAAGCCATAATATCCTTTATAATTATTATTTATTAGAGAAAAATATTCTTACATAATATAACATGAATTTACTGTCAAGGTTTAAATAAAAAAAAATAAAAAAAAAAAGAGTTTATTTTCTCACATTGGTTACATTAAATAAGTACACATTTCCATTACATATAAATAAGTGTGAGACTGGTGCCTAAACTAGGTAATAAAAATTACCTGTATTTTTAAATTAACTATTACTTTTTTCTGATAGGTGTAAGTACCATCTTAATATAATATGTATATAAATCTCGTGTCACAATGTTTGTCCTCAATGGTCTCCAAAACCACTTAACCGATTATAATAAAATTCGCACACCATGTGCAGTTCGATCCAACTTGAGAGATAGGATAGGTACCACGGGCGAAGCCGGGGACCGGACCGCTAGTAAAAGTATATAAATCGATTACATAATGTATGGAATTGAAATTAATAAACTCTCCACAAGACAATTTTAATCAGTGCCATCTATACGACTCATGTGAAACATACGTGATACGTGATTTACCTATGCAATCTACATAATTTATCAGCAGATTGATTTTCTTAGTTACGTATTATAACGCTAGATGTCGCTAAAGTCAGATTTCAATAAGATTCTTTCATACAAATATTTGCTTTTTATTCTGTCCTCCTAAATACAGAATATAAAAGAATAACTATAATTACAATAAGGGCCGATTTTTGAATGCTTGGATAAAACTAATCCGTTGCAATAAAGTATTACACGATAATATTAAAATGTCACGTAAACTGTCAAATACGGGCAATTAGAATACGTTTTTAAAATGGTAGTTTTATACATTATTCGATGAATAAGTTTTATCCAAGCATTGAAAAATCGGCCCTTAATGGACCTCCATTAATTGGTGATGTGCTTAAGGGGGCTTAAAATTTCGAAAAACACCTCACATTTTAAGAATATGCCGCATAACATTACACATAATAAATCAAATTAATCGTTTAAAATTATACTTACCTCAAAATCTGAGTTACAAATTAAAAAACACTTTTGCCTGTGCTTTTGCTAAGATATAATAATTACTCATATAAACCATACCGGTCATCTTCTTTTTAATATAGCTTAAAGTCGTTACTTGCTTACCTTACTTGTATGTTTTTCTTTAACAGACACACACACATTTTTCAGTATGATTTTTGTCTGTCTAAAAACATCTAATTCCCATGGTAAAACCTTTTATGGTGTACATTTAAATCACTCCGAAAATTATAAATTTCGATAGATGGCGCTATAATAAAAAAAAATTATGTATGCAATTCACACGTGGGAGAAATGAAATCTTAATTTTCTTTGACCACGCATGCGAAGCCGCGGCCACCAGCTAGTCGCTACATAGTATAAAACAAAGTCGCGTTCCGTCTTGTGTTGTATATGCTTAGATCTTTAAAATAAAACAACAGATGGGGTCTTTTTAATAGATAGTGTGATTATCGAGGAACGTTTTAGTATATTAGGTTATCCGCAAATCTTAAGCGAAGCCGCGGGCGGAAAGCCAGTGTAGTATATTAATTTCTAACTTACCTCAGCCCAAAAACAGACGATGAGTGAAGAGCCAGATAGAAGCAGTGGATAGTATGCTGATAGAAGACTCGTCGCCCATGTTTCTTGGAATGATGACTGTGAAACAAACAAATATATTTGAATTTTTATAATATCTTTATAATCAAAAGAAGAAGCGTGTATTAACTCATATTAGAACTTTTATACTGATTTATAATCAAAAAGAGAAACTTTAAAAGTTTTAGTTTCTAAGCTATATATGGGCCCAGGGGGGAAAGTACTTAAAATACTAGACAGCAAATTTTGCTGATAGGAAACATTTCTTTATAAGTTGAAAATAACTGCTTTTAATGATTTTTGAAAAATCACCTATGTTGTGTCGGTTGAGCGTGATAATCTCAGGAAGTAAGGGTCCAATTTGATAAAATATTTTCAGTGTTAGATATTAGATAACCCATTTATTGAAGAAAGCTAAAGACTACTACAGGCTATATATCATCACGCTAAGACTAATAGGAGAGGATCATGGCGAGTAAAACCGCGGGGCACAGCTAGTGAAAATAAGTCAAACAATGTTAAATACACTATCAGTAATTTTATCAGCAAGTGGTATATATCAAATGTCTATTGTCTGCCACAAATATCCAGTTGCTATGTTTATCATGAATTCCAACAGATGGCGCTATGTTCCAACCAACCAATCATATTAAAAAATATGCTAATCAATTGTTCCAACCAACCAATCATATTAAAAAAATATGCTAATCAACGTTTTTAATTAATTGTGGAAAACACGATAAGATATCGTATCATATCCATGTAACTTTATACAATTATCAGTAGTGTTTTTGAATAAAACCATCTCAAAATATATTTATCTTACTATCTATATGTCATACTGATATAACTTCTATTTGTTTTTGATACAATATAATGCAACAATACACTGATAATAACAAAAAATAACATATAGCCTGTATCTCAATAATTTCTTATATATTAATCTACTTGAGTCTTCAGTAAAAAAAATCAAAATTTTTAAGCTATTGCATAGCTTCTATCGCGGGCCTTGAGCACGGGGACCTAATCCAGAAATTCCGTAACGAAAAAAACCTCACGCTCCCCACTCCGACGGACACGGAGGTGTGGCTTGAAGGCATGCTATGCAATAGTTTTCTGCTTTACCGCGGCAGTCCCCGAGTGCCACACGTCTTTTTTTTAATAGTGTTTTAGAGATTTCACCACCCATACAAGCAACAAATCAAGTCGTTTTTTGATAATAAAAATGTTGGTTTTATGTCGTTCCTGTTTCCCTTGCAATAATTGGAAATCAGTACCATAATAATTTCCATTCCCAAGTTATTGACATACCTACAGCTAAATATATTATCAATGTACAAGAAATTATTTCCATAACAACCTATCCTAACCTATCAAAAGAACCTTATCCACCATTAATATCAAATTAACTCCCCCAATACATTTCAATGACTGCACTAAAAACAACATCTATACTGTATACTTTTAATAACTAAATTGTTATTTAACTGGAGTCCCTTATCGTTGACCTAAATAATGTGTTTATTTGATTCAACTGATCATGTGTATAGGTCAATGGGCACACGGTCAGCAGTGTGGGTATTTAAGTACAATATTTAATATTAGTACAAAACATGCACACATAAAGTTGATGATAAGGAATATTAAAAATAATGATTATAAAATAAATATGTATCTATCAAGTATGTGATTAGGTGCATTAACATTAAATGCGACATTTTAAATAAAACTGTAGGTACCTCCTATTTAAAATATCGCATTTTATTTTGCTTTATTTGCAAATCTTATCACTAGAATGAATCGTATCGTCATCGTATTTTCGTCATTCCGTGATATTTTTATATATAGAGATACAGTCAATCCTAATTTACAATATAAGTGAGGAACGCGACGAGATACAGAATCTAATGCTCTATGGACTATGACCGATAAAAGTTTTGAAATTACTCAATAATAACAGGAGATATGAAATGCGCGCAGAATCTAATAAAACGTGAACATCCCAACAAACTTGGTAACCGGAATTTGAAAAATCTCCAGGTCAAATACAAAATTGACATTGCGTAAAGGGCTAAGTTCATAATATAAAGAGCGGTATCAGATCATAGTAAACAGGGAATAGGGCAGGTCCGAAGTCAGAGCTTGCAGACTCGCTAAGCGAAGCAGCTCAGTCTGGGTGGACGTGATATAAGGGGGTGTAGATACGAGTTCACACTCGTATACGCAGGGGATGGGATTGGCTCGTTACGTCGCCAGTAACTAGGGTAAACACACGTCCGCTCACGCCGGAGGCTGTTGCGTGACTGTGCTCCCCACTACCCGAGAACCCGAGACATCCGGGGATATAGTACCTATACTTTACTCAAACACTACAGGGGGTAATATCGACTACAACACAAGCGTGCAGCACCGCAAAATCTACAGTTCCCACTTTAATCAGAAATCCTAACTACTCAAATTGCCCATTACTCACAGAAAATATAAGGAACGCGACATAGAACAGCATCTTCTGCGTGTTCATGTTTACTTCTAAATTAAAAACAAAACTGCGTATAATCTGGGAGCTACAGAATAATCATGCTTGCAATACAGAGTTGTGGATACCCCGAAACGACCTTACCCCATATTTACAGAAGATATAAAGTAAGCGCCAGTGGTACCTAAGATTAAATTCCTTATATGTACTTACAGATCAATACTTACAGGAGATATAAAGTAAGCGCCGCGTATCAACGAAGCTAGGAACGCGACGAGGTACAGCATCTTCTGCGTGGTCACCTTGAACGCGCGCAGCACGTTGGGCGCCTTCAGCCGCCGGTACTCGGCCACTATGCACACGGTCAGTTGTACAGCACACACGAACGAGACAGCTAGGAACACGCCGCCTATGCCTGGAAGTGGATAGATTTGGTTCAATTTAGTGGGTAGTTTAATATTTTTTTTTATAAAATATAGTCTATACTAATATTATAAAGCTGAAGAGTTTGTTTGTTTGAACGCGCTAATGTCAGGAACTACTGGTCCGATTTGAAAAATTATTTCGGTGTTAAATAGCCCATTTATCGAGGAAGGCTATATATCATCACGCTAAGACCAACAGGAGCGGAGCACTGCGGGTAAAACAGCGGGGCACAGCTAGTTGCATATAAACAGAGTCGAAAGGTAGAGTAGGAACGTGCCGACAGCCGTCAATACATTACATATAGAGGATTATAGCCACGTCTCAACCCCACATTGAAAAAATATGGATTTTGTTCCAGAAATCTATAGGGAAGATAGTATGTTCAGCAGTGGAATTTGACTAAGTAAAGCAACAAAGTAGACAACTGTACTGCGCTGCAACACTGCAGCCGGGCCTACGGCTCGCCGCTGTCACTATCTGTTACGAGTGAACTCACGCCGATGGTAAGGCAGCCGGCCCCACGGCTCGCCGCTGCCACAGCATCGTAAGGCCACCTGCTGCAAGAACTGCTAGTGAACTCACACGCATGGTACGGCATGTTCGGGCCCGCGCACTCGTCGCCCGCGTATCTGATCTCGCAGAGGCACGTGCCGTTCATGCAGTCGCCGCGGCCACTGCAGCCGAGCGCGCAGCCCGCCCCACGGCTTGCCGCCATCACAGCGTCCGCATAGTACGCTATCAACGAACGCATCTTAGTGCTAGCGACGCCGAGCGGCGCCTGCGTGACCTGGAATGAAATTACAATGTTATAGTTGCAAAATAGTGTATTGGTAATTAAAATACGTGTAGTTATATGTAATCTATGCTTTACAGTGAGTGTGGTCGCTGGTCACGGACAGAATGAAGACTGAAGAATACATTCTTATGTACTTAATTTGAAGAGTAAAGAAAATAAATATTGTAGGAATATATAAAATTCCATACATATGTATTTAGGTGTTGTTTGAAAGCAAATTAATTTATTATTCTGATTATTCGGCCACTTTCCAAGTTTGATTCCATTATCCTTTACGTTCGTCGTTCATTTACTTTATTTGAAAAATGAAGCAATTAAATATTAATAATATACAGGGTGTAATCGTTAAGTGTGCACAGGCGATTATTCCGTAACTATTACAGATATCAAAAAACTTTAAACTGATATCGAAAGTACTTAACCTAATGAGTAAAATGGCCATAATAAATTTTTAAAAATAATACGAGAAATATCTAAAAAAATAACTTTAAACCCTCCCATACATTTAGTATGAGATATGAATATCCCATGTACATGGGTTGATCCAAAAGTAATGATAATCAATATTAAACAAGGTCATTACAGTTAAAATAATTATGTATTTCTCTAGATAGTCTTCTAACTAGATAATATACTTCGATATTTTTTTTCCTTAACTTAGAAAAAAAAAAACTTTGACTTCATCTACAAAAACCCCTCAAAATCGGCCATCACTTCGCTGTCGTCTTAAAATTTCTTGTATCGACGGTGTTTCTTGTGCCGAGGTAAGAGATAGAATTAACTAGGAGCTAGATCTTACAAACAGGGTGGGTGTTCAAGCATTTTCAATGCCGATTTTTGATTGGCAGCCATCGCAACTGACGCTTTGTGATCTGGTGCGTTGTCTTGGTGAACCAACATTCAAGACCGAAGTTTGCCATGTCTCTTTTTCTTACTAACCTACCCGCAATCTTTTAATTTGGTCTGTGTAGTAAGAGCCCTGTGTAGTAGTGGCTACCTTCTTAAAATATTTCACATTTCTTCAGCGTCCCAAAAAACTACGGCTTTGATCTATCCCACTAATTTTCACTTTGAAAATCTTCACCGTCACTTTGGAAGCTCGCATCCAGGCCATTGATTGTTTCTTGGTTTCAGCATAAACATGGTGAACCCAGGTAACGCCCATGGTCACAAATCGTGACAAAAAATTATCCTGATCTCATTAAAAATTTAGAAATTCACCCTCTAAATGTCGAATCGTTGTTTCTTCTTTTCGTCGGGAAACATTCTGGCTCGCACTGTTCACATTAAAATTAATGTTAATACTTGGAAACGTGGCCTGTAGATATAATTTTTTTGTGATAACTTAGTGATTACATGAGCAAGCATAAAACATTTATTTTATATTTTTATGTGCACAGGAAATACCCAATTATCATTACTTTTGGATCAACCTATACATTTAATATGAAAGATTTTAGCTTTTTTTTGTTTTTTTGGTTTTCTGCTTTAATTACTTCGCAAATTTGGAGGGAAGTTCATTTAGAAACTGTAAATAGACCTCCTCATTGTATTGCACAATAAGGACGTCACTTCGAAAATCTACTATGAATACAAAATGTATGGGAAATAAATTGTATGGGAGCGTTTAATGTAACATTTTTGGTTATTTCTCGTTTTATTTTTAAAAATTTATTATGGCCATTTTACTCATTAGGTTAAGTACTTTCGATATCAGTTTAAAGTTTTTTGATATCTGCAATAGTTACGGAATAATCGCTTGTGCACACTTAACGATTACACCCTGTATTATTCTCTTCGAACTATTTTCCTTCTAATCGTGTTACTTATTCACACAGCATCAATTGACGGCATAAATAAAATACTCCGACAGTCTATTCATAACAGGACATTGGCAAAACTGATGCAACACAATACTCATTCATAAATTGAATCGAATGAGGCAATTCATATTCGTAAAGAGGATTGCTGTGTGCTATTATATTATACTACTAGTTAGTTGCGTCCCGTGGTTTCACCCGTGTAAATGAGATTTTCCATTTATTCCTAATATTCATAACCTTTATGAAATATCAGAATAAAAAGTAGCCTAAGATTCTCTTTATTACATCGACTATCTGTCTAGCCGCTCCAGAAATTAGCCGCAACAAACAGACAGACCGAAAGATAAAAATAGTAAAGAGCGGTATTTTTTAATATTGCAAACAGATTTTTTTATGGTAAAATTTTATTTAATTTAAATTATGGTAAATTTTATTTATGGTATAGATTATATGCTGTTTGTAAGTCGTCTCTGCGTCACCATCTTATAATACATCGTCGTAAAACCTATGACGCAAAGAAGTCCCTTATTGTATGTAATATCGTATTATGAATATTAAAATCAGTGGCGAGACATGGCTTATCAATTAGGAATATTGATTAACAATTAATTAAAAAAATAGAACATAACTGCATTCTTTTATAGTCATAAATGAAGCTCTAAAAGCCAGAATTGTATCAACCTTATACATTTAGACATTAGTGCACATTGCATACGTTCGAAAAACTGGTTAACCTTCTAGTGGAATTGAATAATTTGTCAATTTCAATAAATATAATAATAAAATATCTATGCATATTTATATTGTATCTATCTGAAAACAACTGCATCTAAACAAGCTCTAGCTCAGATAATATAACTAAATATGGCTGAGACTAGTTCCATTTGCTTTTATTGAGTTCAAGTAAACTATCTGTATACATTGGCTATTTTAATAGTCAATTTTATTAGATAGAAAACCAATTTGGATAGGAAATTTTAGATCTTGCCAATACCCTTTTAAACTGCAGAAATCTATTGTATAGAATTGCATTTTCCTGTTAATATAGTTATTCAAATATAGATTAGTTTCTAAACTTGATCATATACTGGAGTATAACAAAAATACTGAATTGTCTAGCGTTACTTTGTAATACATGTATTAATTGGTTCGAATAGACAAGGCTGGGCCACTCTCACAAAGATAATTATCAACACTCTACAGCTGTAGCTATACATATAATATGTACAATTACGGAAAATATTCAGCTTACATAACTCGCTATACGCTTACGTTGACTGGGTAGGGCTTCATTCATGTTTACATACCTTGTATATAAGAAATACATTTCTTTGTACGAGGATAAAGTAGGGGGAAAATATCAAAGGTTTGAAGTAGAAGAAATAATGAGATATATTCCGCGTCCAACCAGTAGTCCTTGGCAAAAATTTATGCAAGAGCAGATGTCTATTTTTAACAAAATTTAACTTCCGTTAGCGGTTCACAATTATTTTTTTTTTCTAAGAGTGAATATTTTAGAGGATAAAAGAGGAAAGAGCCAATTTCATTGGATTATTTTGCAATATTGATTTTTACACAAAACTTTAATAAATATAGATCAATGCATTGTGTATTCGTTGGCGATATTACCTATCTAATATTAATTATGTTTTAATATTATTACCTAGAGCTGGCTAGGCTAGGAATAAATTAAACACAGATGCATAACCAGTTTTAAAGAGCAACACTGTTAAATGAAACATTTGAACTAGAACAATAGACACACGACTGAACCAAATCATTAATCAACCAAAACGAAGCTCGTAAAACAGTTTTCTCCTACAATAGATCAAAGGTGATATGTCTGACGAGCATCTTCCGATTTCCTCATCTATTTGCTGCGTCGACACACAAGATACTATAGTTTGTTCACGGTCATGCTATTATAATCTTGTGATATTACGCAAAAATTATGTCAATAAACCATTGAATTTGTTTGTACATAAATCAGTGTTTGGACTTTGATACTCAAATATTAGGTATAGGCGTATAGGCAAAATTTGGTTGAAAGGTAATAAATATGTTGGTGAAGAAAGACTTCATATCATCTTTCATAAGATGGTCTATCATGAGCTGTTAGTACTTAGTGACTACTTACATATAGTTATCAATTATCATCGTGATGATAAAAAGTTGCATTGATAGGTACACTTAACAAACTGTTCATGCAGGCGTGCCTATTTAATCGCTACTGTAGTCTGTACGTACAATAAATAATTATAAGTGACATATTTTAGGCTTGCCGTATGAAGTGCTTCACCAGTAGGTACCTACCAGTGAAACAATGTAGCTAAAGCAAATGTTACAAAAACTACATTATAATATGTCAGATCAGAGGTTATAGTTAGCTTAAAAACAAATAAGTATTGTAGGTTTTTATAGCTTCATAATTTTACAACCAAATATTTTTCTTCTGCTTATTATTTAAAATTTTAAAGCAATATTTTTCAAACGACGAAAATTTACATTTTAACATAAATCATCAAACACTAAATCACTGCAACTTTTTCGTTCAATATGATAATAGATGCATTAATTATACGTTTAATTTATAATGGAAATATAAAGCACATTTTATAAAATCACAGAAAACCCGTTAAATATGTGTGAAACCCAATTCTTATTCACAATATTATTTCATCTGTTTGTTGCTCTGCCTGCTAATTAGGTGACCCATTTACACCATATACACCATATACAGCTTTGAAATAAAACTATGAGCTTACACCATAGTAAAAACGTTTTTCTCTTGAAAGTACGGAATAGGTATACCGTATAGCTCTACCATACCATTTGCTTTAGCCCAAGCAAATCTCTTTTCTTTTAAAAATTTAAGGGATGAATTAAAGATTAAAACGTGAATTATGTGATTTCCTTTCATTTAATGAAATTTGGTTACATATCCTAATCCTAGCTTCTGATGAGTGATGAGAACCAATTTTAGACTTAATTATAATAACTTGAGAGTGTATTTCAAACTATATTTTATAACGCCCAATTTTAACAATAAAATTAATACAAAACACTGTCTAGAGTCTAGACGGGGCTTTGTATGTTGATTATTGATTATCTATACTAATATTATAAAGAGGAAAGGTTTGTAATTATGTATGTATGTATGTATGTATGGTTTTCACGCAAAAACTACTGGACCGATTTCAAAAATTCTTTCACCATTAGAAAGCTGCATCTTTACTGAGCAACATAGGCTATATTGCATTTTCAAAAAAATTAGAGATCCTTACCAAAAATGCAATAATGTAACCCAAGGTGTAAAAAAATCCTCAATAAAACTTCTGTCATCGCGTGCGCTGCGGAATCTATTGAAGATAGAACAAAAAAATGTTCTACGGTATTATAGAATGGATCAATATCTACAAGAAAGTCCGCGATACCATATGTCCATCTTCAGTAGTTATGTTACTACAACAACTTTTTTACGTTTTCAAAGTAAATAGAAGTGCCGATAGTAATCAAACCATGTTATCCATACACATATATTAATCCTTATCCTATTAAATGACGTTTTATTATAGACTGTTTTAATACCAGCAAAATACTTTTTAAATGAAAAGAATCGGATATTCCATTCAAAAGATATAACGAATTTTTAAAAGTGTCAATCTACAGAAAATAGTAGGTATACTGTTCGAGCAGGCCGTAGTGCGGGGGTCACGGAGGAATTCTACCAATATGCGTCTTGACGAAACACAGTGGGGTTTTGGTCGGTAGGAATCCGACATAACCCACGGCCCCTCCCCCGGAGGCCGTGGGTATCTATGAAAAATTTCCCCACTAAAACAAAAAAAAAAAGGCCGTAGTGCGGGACGGGGTAAAGGTGATTTTCATGACGTGATTAAAAATTAAACCTATAGTCCGACCTATAGTAGACTTTTCACTGTAACGATATCGCTATCTATGCGGGTGATACCGCAGGGCATTGCTAGTTAATATTATAAATGTGAAAGTTTGTATGGATGTTTGTTACTTTTTCACGCAAAAACTACTGAACCGATTACAATGAATTTTATTTGCACACATATAGAGGGTAACTTGGATTAACACATAGGATAGGTTTTATCCCGGAAATCCCACGGGAACGGGAACTATGCGGGTTTTCCTTTGAAAACGCGGGCGAAGCCGCGGACGGAAATCTAGTATTGAATAATGACAATCATTTAAATCAAAAAGAAAAGTATTTTATCCAGATACAAAATCAAAAACTCCTATCTGTCAAACGGTAGGTGATTTATTGAACTTAGATTATTTTGTTTATGTACCTACGTACTTATCGTTGCTAAACAGAGGTTTAGACTTTAGTCGTAGATATTATTACGTTGCTTATATTATTATACATATATGTACTTATAAAGTACAGATTCTTTGACAAGTTTACAGGCCTATTACAAAATCGCACTGTGAATCGTGACTCAATTTCCTTTTTTGTCATTGTTGTTCTATTATAATATGGTTTAATATGGCTATCCATAGAACAACGACAAATTTGGGTATTAAATAGGCGAAATTTAAGACCTCTAAAGCAAGTTATCGTGATTCGTGACTTAATTATTTATTGTTTAGTTTTTACGCACAACGTACTTACATTTTGTTGTAATGGCCGCTAAAATTATTGCACGCCTTAATACCACAAAAAATACATCTTTAAATTATATAAAATAGGAAATTATTATTTTTTTTTCAAGTTCAAGGCCCTTATTTTTTATTACTTGTAAATAAATGTACGTCAATTCTACCATAGTTTAGAAAAAAAGCACGTCTCAAATTTCAGATATAAAATCTCAAGCCACGCTCTACATTTTAGAGATCATCCATTAAATTCATTAATTACAATTCTAACTTAACCTTGAATTAAAATTATTTTGAGATATTAAAGTATACAACTTATCTATACTAATATTATAAAGCTGAAGAGTTTGTTTGTTTGTTTGTTTGAACGCACTAATCTCGGGAACTACTGATCCGATTTGAAAAATTCTTTCGGTGTTAGATAGCCCATTTATCGAGGAAGGTTATAGGCTATATTTCATCACGCTACGGGCAACAGGAGTGGAGCCACGGGGGTGAAACCGCGCGGAGCAGCTAGTTTATTATAATCTTTATTAGTTAAAAATAATAAAGAAATGTATATGTACTTCGCTTATTGCCATGCAGATAATATGACGTCATAAAATTTAAACAAGTGTTTATAACCAGATAATTACTTAATTTACATTTTAAACAAAAAAAAAATATTTTTACTTTAAATATTTCTTCATTATATATTATGCTTAATATATTTTATAGTACAGCAAAATTTATCAAGAAATGCAATTACATACTAATCTATACGTTCAGCTTTATAATATTATTATAAAGCTGAACGCGCTAATCTCGGGAACTACGATTTGAAAAATTCTTTCGGTGTTAGATAGCCCATTTATCGAGGAAGGTTATAGGCTATATATATCATCACGCTACGACCAACAGGACTGGAGCCACGGGGGTGAAACCGCGCGGAGCAGCTAGTTTTTTTATATAAATTAAAATAAATCCATCTGTCTGTCTGTCTGTTTGGCTGCTACTGCTATTAACGTTAAAACACAGCACTGATTTGTGCCAGCTCTTACATGTGCCTACTACTGTTTACGAGCTTTTATATTTCAAAAATCGAAGTGTTGCAAATAAAAATAGGGGATGGAATTTTTTTCTGTGCTTTTGTCATACATTCCAGAAATTATCGCAACGTGGTACCTACATAAATTGGAATAGTTACAGCCTACAGGTGAACGACGTTAGTAGAGTCAATCTAACTTCGACCATTAGGCGACCACATCTATAATCTACGTTTTATGATTCAAGTATTCGAAATAGGTTAGATAGCTCTTTCTAGCACTCGTCTCCTCTACTGTAATAGGTACCTACTACATAAATATATATAATATGTATAGATAGTTTTATATCACTAGTATTAAATTATTATAACTAATTGCTTATTTTGTTTCGGGCTGTTTACACAGATGGTTTGAATTTCCAATTGCGCGAACTCATTAAAAATCCGACGAAATTTATAATAATTATATTTAGTCTTTACCTATTGTTTTACACCAGAAATAACCCTGCTCCAAATTATCACAACGCACTGTAACAAACAATACTAACCAACGTTTTCATTTTCCAAATAGCCAAATACAAAAAAGCTTTCTTCCATACCGTCCAGCTTTGTTAATTATTCTGCCAAAACAAGATCTGGTGTCGAATCAAGCAAGTTCCACCAATCAGCGACCACAGATTTCGAGTTACCGAAATCCGGTTGTACGACAAAATGACACAAATGCTGGCATTGCAACTTCGTCTACGCGGTGGGTCAACGGCCGGGAACAGCTAAAATCGTACTCATCTGTCCCATACAGATAATAAATAATACTATATAGTACTATATAGTACAGATAATACAATTTATATTATCTGTACCACCCATTGCCAAGAGGATTATTTACAGCGAAGTGAATACAAATACAACGAAAGTTTGTGAGGATGGTAGTATGTGTATGTTTGTTACTCTTTCACGCAAATACTACTATACCGATTCCAATGAAATTTAGCACACACATAGAGGGTAAGTTGGATTAACACATAGGATAGGTTTTATCCCGGAAATCTTACAGGAACGAGAACTATGTCGGTTTTTCTTTGAAAACGCGGGCGAAGCCGCGGGTGGAAAGCTAGTAATAATATAATAGTATATTACCACCCATTGCCAAGAGGATTGTTTTACAGCGAAGTGAATGCAAATAAAGCTATTTGTATGCTCGTTTATTAATTCAGATGGTTAATGAATAATGAGACTTGTTTTTTTGGGTTATATTTGTTTAAGCGCCATCAAGTTTTTTTTCATTAACAGATCTATTGAGCTCAATGTTGATTTTATACAGAGGAAGTATTGCTTTTTTGTGCTCAACAAGCGGAGGAACTACTGCATTTTACAATCTTTCACTAGTGGAAATATAAACCGGAGTTTCAAATAAAACTTTAACAAATATCAAAGCTACACATAGCTGAATCGATATTGAGTCCAAACCGCTGTCTTTGTTCCACCGTCCACGCAACATATTACATAACATGTGGTTTCTGAAAAAGTATTTATTGTACGTGGGTCGTGGGCTTAGAAAACACTTTTACGCTATGTCCAAATAAGACCTCATCTTAACTGTTATATAAAAATAGAAGACGAAGCAACTTTGAAGCATTACAAAAAGCACTGAGTATAATATAACACGGAAAATGTCACATACCTTCCAACTAAGTAATCCTACACAAAATTTGAGTTCTAAGCGTGTTCTAAATTTCACATCCCGTCGATAAACAACAATATTGCATACAACAATGTCGATGTACTCTATAGAGTACAATATATTCTATTTCAACACATGAGATAACATTGTTGATGATAAGAGCAACGCTTGCCACTCATCGCTGTTCTGAATCAACCCTTATTATCGATAATAAATATTTAGTCATCGATATAAATGTCGATAATAGTTTAGCGTAGAAAAAATATATGTACATACTCACTGACTCAGCTCTCTTGGGACGATAGCAACAATAGATATAGGAACTGTAATATACTATCGATTAATTATCGATAATAAAAATTTAGTCGTTTAGCGTGAAAAAATGTTTGTACTGATTTATAAATAGCTTTCTTGGGACGAGAGCAACAATAGGTATAAAAACTGAACATAGAGCTAGAGCAAGAGCATACTTTAGTGATGTCTTAGTGTAAACGATAACTCGTATTCAGTGGTGTTCAGTATTAGAACATAGCATAGAATCTTTCCGAACGCACTAAGAACAACGAAAGAATGCTCAACGCCTGTCTACACTAAAATAATTTCACATAGAGGGGTTACAATTAGCTTTTCGCTCGTTTGATCTAAATGCAGCGTTACAGAACACGTGACGAATACGTATAATTAACATTACGGGACAAACGAAACAGAATAATATCTAAGACTGGATCGACAGTCGACACCCATAATCTCTAGACCTAGAGCTTCCACTACAATTTGTAGTGGAAGCTCTAGAGATTATGGGTGTCTACAATCCAAAAGAATATGTACTAGCAACAATAAATAGTTTTATCGATATCACTTTACATTTTCATCATCTCGCACTTCGCAGACAGATTCTTCTAGACGGTTTTATTTAAAAATCATAATATCACAACTGATAACTCGTATCTCAATTTACCTCCACTGCAAAGCAGCGTGCTCTTTATTTGTAGTTGTTTACAATGTTGATAATACTATAGTATAAAGAGAACTATAATATAACTACACCAACTGTATATAATTACTTTAGGAGTAACAAGTAACAACTGACATTTTGCTTCTGAAACTCTTTATACTATGCTGTCTGTGACGTCACTTGGTTCGTATAAACGAACGAGGACAATAATATATCATTATTTACGTCACAAATACATGCAAGATTTAACCTGTAGGTCATAGTATGGCAGGAAAATAAGTTTTAAATAGTATTATTGTAGAGATAATTTTTAAAATAAACATAAGTTACTAGAATTAACCAATTGAACATCCGTGTGTGATGAATAAACACCAAGTTGTAAAATCAAAAACATCCAGACCATTATAGGTACGTACAATCAAATAAAGTGTGAAATTCTTTAAAACCGAACTAATAACGATAAAAGACTTGAACTCAAACCCATCACTTACTATAAATACAGGGTGTCTCAGCGCCGATTTTAAACTTTGAAAATTTGTATAAAAAAAACAAATTGTATTCATAATATTTTTACTGTAGTAAATTAAAGTGTATTAGTGCGGATTTTATGTACAGAATATTACACCGTCAAGATGTCTTCCATCATGGTGAATGCACTCTTCAAATCGGACACACAAATTTGCCGAGACGCGCCAAATGGATGTCCGCTGAAATGGCTCTCACTTCTGTCGTTATTTTAGTCTTCAACTGCTCCAAATTTGTAAGAAGGGTATCAAAAACTCTTGCTTTGAGACAACCCCATAAAAAAAAGTCAGCGGGGGTTAAATCGAGAGATCTGGGTGGCCACAATATGTCTCCAGAGCGGCTTATGAATTTTCCCGGAAATGACGTATTTAGTGCGTCTTTAGCAGTGTTGGTTGTGGCCCCATCTTGCTGAAACCATACATCAGACTTGTCAATATCCTCTTCTTGCAGCTGAGGTACAAAAAAGTTACCGATGGTGGCTTAAAGAGGCAGCATGATGTCTAAGTGAGCGTCTTGGATGTTCCGTGACCGCAGCGGCGACGCGGTCGATGTGTTCAATCGATCGCACAGATATATTTCGTGGTCCAATTGAATGATTTAGTAAACATTCTGTCGCTCTAAACTTCTCTCCTCACGACTTAATTAATTGAGTACTCGGGGCATCACTCAAACGGTGGATTTCATAGCGACTACAAATTTACACCGTTTTTCACTCAACGAAAACGTATTGCATAAGTACGCTTCGACTGCGTACGCGCGGTGCGTACCAGACCACTGCGCCATGGCCACAAAAAAATCCGCACTCGTCACCTATCGAACGCTACCATTCCCCTCCAGCTAATCCCGCAGGTTGCCGAGAAATTCGTGTTTAAAGTTTAAAATCGGCGCTGAGACACCCTATATAAAAAAGATATCCGATTGAAATCGACATGTATAGAAATTCACACTTCACTGTGATAACTAAGTGAATTTTCAAAATTAACAGTATGATAATTTAAAATTTTACAGTTACTTCTCTAATCTCAATGAACATATTTTTTATAAGATAAATTTAGAGATTTAATATCAATAAACAGTAAAAGATCGATAACTTCCTTTAATAAATGAGAATTTGCTAATTAATGATTATAATATTCATTAATGACGAGTTAATAAACTCATATAAATAAGAATTTAAGACTCGACATTAAAATCGAAGATATCGATAAACGAATCTCCAACACTTTTTTCATTTAAACAAAAGCCTTGTAACCGTTTTTGTTCAAACATATTTTAACAATTGAATAAATTTGAATTACTAAAATATGTTAATTTTAACAATTGATTGATTTCAATTATTAAAAATTAAAATCATAACATCGATTTAGGTAAAGATTACAGGTGATTTGTTACATACATAGTATCTCTGTTTTTGTTTGTATCATACATAAATGAACGTCACATACAATAATTATATTCAAAACCCTCTACTTACACAGAACTTTTATAAAAAGTTAATACGCAAAGCAATTTTGCCTCTACCTATTACCCATAGCAAAATACCATCAAACGCTATTATATAAAAGAACTTTAATTATTCCATTACTTTCACGGGAAACTGGGTCATATTCCATCGTGTTAAATACCATATTCGTACATAACATTTATTACTAGCACGACGAATCCGTTGTACGGAACAAGATAACCTTGAACAGCTATTTTGAATTACCATGCCGTGTTGTTAGTATGATTTTGTTTACATTACGTTTTTTTATACAATAATCGACACGTAATCAAGTACCTGAGTGGCAATGAACTTAATGAATATGTACATGAACCATTATAGGTACTCGTACAAAAAATAATCTCATAAATCATCAAATATACGAAACCATTGAATTATTTCAAATCTTATTAGTGAAGAGTCGATAATTTTTGATACCTTATAAACGTTTTGAAACCAATAAACCTCCTTAGGGCGGAAGAATTTCACTTGAAACAGATCCATCTTGTTTCTACACTTTTTTGTATAGGTATAACACTAGGTACGTACCTACCTTTTTAAATCGAATTCCAACAAGCTCTAGAAGAAGTAATGATTTAATCGCTATGAACACAGGGTAATGAGCGAGGAATTAAAATAAAAACGTTATCACTCGTTATCGTGATAAACAGCAAACAGCAAATAATGGTTTCTGAGAAGTTTATCGAAAATAACGTACGTCTTGATCATACGTGATCATGTACTCTACATAATTGGTTAGTTGGAATTATTTTAAATTATTGTTTACGTATAGATATTTAATTTTATAGATCAGCTGACAGCTTCTTGGGTCAGTGGTTAGCATGGATTAAGTACCTTTTTACATTGTTCAAGTTGAACCGGGAAAATTTAATTACAAATAGGTACATACTCATTATTTCAATTTTCAATGTCACAAATATCCCAGTTGTGAATATAATCTAAGGACCACATAAACATCTAAAATTGACCCCTTCACATCGCTTTTTTTCTATTGATTCGCATATTTTTAAACATCCACAAAAAATATAATTCAGCATGTTACAAAGATTAAAAAAAAAAAAACAAAAAACGCCAATTTATTTACAAAAAGCATTTGCCTCAATCAACATCCTACTGAAAAAATACCTAACACCTACCGCCAAAACTCTAACATCTAAAGTCAACAAAACGTCCCCATATCGCAACACTATAATAATGAACGTACCGTACATTTTCACACTAAAATGCGTCACTTTGCACCGTTGTTTGTGACTTATTCTAACACGTGGTGGAGTATCTCGATTGCGGGACACGTGTCAATAGCTACTGGAATCTGATACTACGTGATCATGTTGAAGGTCTTTAGATAAAGATCACAGGCTGTAAGATAAATATTATTCATAATTTGTTGCGTTCTGTTTATAAGAAGTGCTTTTTAAGAAGTCTAATTGAATAAATAAATGTTTGAGTTTGAGTTAGTGGTGAAGCGAATTCTAATTTCTATGTAGGTAATACCGACTATGGTACCTACCTAAGTACCTAATACTTGCGACCCCGCCACTGAAAGTACATAATATTAACCCAAAGAAGAATAATACGTGAAGTAGAGTAAATTTAATGGCCTACCTAATTCGTAACTTTATTAGCCTTATTCATAACATTATACAATATGTAAATGTTACATAGTTATGTAGGTTTTGACAAAAAATCAGTTAAGTTTATTCTTAAACAACCAAATCTTTTAACTTTCTCTATTTTATTGTTACTAGTTTCAGAAACAGTCAGCCCACTATATGTATAATATGTATACATGGACAGACCTACTCATAATCGCTATGGCAGTAAAAATCGAAATGTCAGATTATATAATAGTAATCATTTATCATACAACAAACTTGTTTTAATTCCGTTTTAGTCTGAAGAGTTCAGAGGTATCATACACAAAACAATTTGTCTCTCGCACAATTTCATAAAATTTATTCACTAATCTTACTACATTATTTATCAAATCCATACATATGAATGGGAATACTTTTGATTTTCTATTTAGTTATAATCTCTAAAACAGCTGCATAGACTTTCAATAGACTTCTACTTGCAGATAGCACATTGTTAGAGTAACTTGTCACTCTTACTTTTAAAATTAGTACAAGATAACGCGGACTAAGTCGCGGGCGGCAGCTGTGTATTACGAAAGATAATATAAACAAGAGGTATCATTAAAAACTATTTGTGGCGACCGTTAGCTTGCGCATTATGCAATATCGAAACTCGAAAGCAACTCTTTGAAAGTATATCTGAATCAGTTAGTATACTATCTTTAAAAACAAAATGGCTGAACCTATTTAATGAATAGATATTCATATTCTACTGAAAAATTTTACTCTTTATTGAAGTATCCATGACCTAGGTAGGTAGGTTAGTATGTTCTTACCAATTGTTGTTATGTTTTGTGATTTGTAAAGGCTTTAACACTTTAAAATCTTAAACTGTTTAAATACTACCTTTTTTTTTATAGTGGGGAAATCTTCCAAAGATACCCACGGCCCCCGGGGAAGGAGCCGTGGGTTATGTCGGATTCTTACCGACTAAAACCCCACTGTGTTCCGTCGAGCCGCTTTAATGATGGGGCGGCGGGTATTTGTTAGAATTCTTCCGCGACCCCCTCGGCGGCAGCCCATCTCCAGTCCAGGCGCAAGCCAAGAACAGGAAAGGTGGTTTGCCTGCTCTTCCCTCCCGTTGGCGGCATGAGCGGAACACGTCTCAAGTCGCCTCACCGCACCGGACGATGGATTACATTCGTTTAAATACTACCTACATTGTGTGCCAATAAGCTTCAGATAGGTATCATGAGTCAGTTGCACTATATCATCATATAAAAAATGATTGTACCTATCTTGTTTTCGTTAAGAGCGAAAATCAATTTCTTGTTTTAATCTCTATATTTTTCTCGAATGTTTTCTTTATTTAATTAATTTATTGATTATTCCACTTGTTAGCGTCCAACATCTGTACGATTAGCGTTATCATTGTGATAAAATACACTAATGTCTGATGATTAATTAGTTATTTATAATGCGAATAAAATATCGTTTTTATGTAACACCATCGACCGGACGACTGTTTTGTCAGGTTACCCTTATCAATTCGGAGTACCTATAAAATATAATTTACGACCTTTTATCAGACGTATGAATATATAGAAGTGCTTCATAAAATATTCGGACATGTCGTTTCGGAAAGTTTTCTATATGAATGGAAGAGAAGAAATAGAAGAATAAGTCCATATCAATGAGCATTTGCTCATTGATATGGACTTATTTTTCTCATTCTCTTTACTTATCATTTCGTAATTTATAAATTCCTATAGATAAAGACTATGGTGCGGTGGTATTAAAAATGTGACGTGTGTGATAATTAGGTATAAGTGAAGTCCCGTGTCCCCGTAGTGGGGTAGGGGGCAGATGCATTATTCATACATCTGTTTCACTGATCGATTTTTCTTTAGGGACAAGTAGGTGATCAGCCTTCTGTGTCCTGCCAGACCGAGACATTTTTTTTTTTTTTTCGTCTCCACCGGGAATCGAACCCAGGACCCCTCCGTTCTACGCTCACGTGTCAACCGCTGTACCGAGGAGGCGGTCGGCGGAGGGATAATTAGGTATACCTACTGTTAATTTCTATGACAACGAGAGCGAAGCCTTGGTCGAAAAGCTAGTTATAAAAATAGATTGTTCACATTCTTCTTCACATATCGCTATTATTTACGAATGGGAAATTCCAAACGCATATAATATTTTAACAAGCATTTCACATAAGATCGCGTGCCCTTTCTCTATTCATTACATTCTATCGCGCTCACAATTTTCCGTCCCCTATTTCACGCCCTTCGAACATAATACGTATAAGCGTTTGTCCTTCATGTGTGAGGGTCAAATTGCTGAAACCTAAGCTGGGGTTTAACTTTTAATACCTAGTACCCAGCCGTTATGGTAATCCAATTTAAATACTAGACTGCATTGAACAAGTCACTAGATATCCTTAGTCATGATTCTGATTTCTGTTAATTTAGTAATCCATACTAATATTATAAATGCGAAAGTAACTCTGTCTGTCTGTTACTCATTCACGCCTTAACTACTGAACCAATTTGCATGAAATTTGGTATAGAGATGTTTTGATACTCGAGAAAGGACATAGGATAGGTTTTATCCCGAAAATCCCACGGGAACGGGAACTGCGGGTTTTTCTTTGAATGCGCGGGCGATGCCGCGGGCGGAAAGCTAGTATAAAATATAAATGTAAATTCATTGTGTTGTGTCTAATTTCTTTTACCAATAATATGTTAGATTTGGACCCAAAATTATTTATAATATTACATACAAATCAAAGCTGACTAAATACTAACATTCCTTCACGCAACTGAACGCGCAGCGCGCTTATCAGGATTTTCGATATTTGGCATTCTAATAAGAAATTTTTAGGATTAAATCTACCGATTCTATTAAAAACGGTTGACATTAAAAAAAGTTAGCATAGATCGCAAAGTTAATATCATATTATTATTATCTAGATGTATCAAACTCTCTCTATAAAAAAATTATAAATCTACGATCACCGACTATTATCTTCTTCTTATATATAAAAATGAATCGCAAAATGTGTTGGTAAGCGCATAACTCGAGAACGGCTGAACCGATTTCGATAATTCTTTTTTTATTATATTCCTTGAAGTACGAGGATGGTTCTTACATGTAGAGAAAACGTAAATATTATGTACCACGGGCGAAGCCGGGGCGGACCGCTAGTATAATATAAAAATGAATCCCAAAATGTGTTGGTAAGCGCATAACTTGAGAACGGCTGAACCGATTTCGATAATTCTTTTTTTATTATATTCCTTGAAGTACGAGGATGGTTCTTATGTAGAGAAAACGTAAATATGTACCACGGGCGAAGCCAGGGCGGACCGCTAGTCCTTAATAAAATTCACGAATACTGCGCCATTGAAAATTTTAATGTTCTATAGGGCTGTCAATCAAATAAAGAAATATGACGTGATGTCACACACACATTCGTTTTGTATCTAAATATGAACAATATTACATACCTACTGTTTATGTATTTTGTTAATTAGCACATTCTAATTACACATCCCACGCTTGACGCGACGAAAGGTCAGATCTATTATCTGATATCAAATACCTACATAGAACCAATTAAATTATACACCATAAACAACTGTGGAGCTCATCCGATCTTTCTATTATAACCCTACTAGATTTCCGCCCGCGGCTTCGCCCGCGTTTGCAAAGGAATACCCGCATAGTTCCCGTTCCCGTGGGATTTCCGGGATAAAAACTATCCTATGTGTTAATCCAAGTTACCCTCTATCCATCCATCCATCCATCCATCCATCCATCCATTCAGCCCGGATAAGTCCACTGTTGGACGTAGGCCTCCCCCATACTGTGCCACAGTTGCCGATCTTTGGCTTTGCTTAACCATCTGCGCCCAGCTGTCTTAACTATATTACCCTCTATATGTGTGCTAAATTTCATTGTAATCGGTTCAGTAGTTTTTACGTGAAAGAGTAACAAACATCCATACATCCATACATCCATACATCCTTACAAACTTTCGCCTTTATAATATATATTAGATAATATAATGCACATCAGAAAAAATCTAAATAAAATAACATGAAATATCGCTGCTTGAGCCAAAAATGCGATATGTCAATATTTCACATAATAATTAATAACCCTTATAAACCACAAGTGACAACCCTAACGGCCCCACCAAGGCCACTAACGGGAAACGTGGTCCTACAATGTTGTACGTGATAAACATTATCGTATACTTCTAACGTATTGTAATACAAAAACAAACCAAACTTTACTCTCCTTCTATTTTGTTTGTACACATTGTGGTACGGCTATTTCCTACAACATCATCACTACATAGTATAAAACAAAGTCGTTTTCTCTGTCCCTATATCCCTATATGTATGCTTAAATCTTTAAAACTACGCAACGGATTTTGATGTGTTTTTTTTTAATAGATAGAGTCGAGGGAAGTTTTTATTATGTAAGTAATTTATTAGGTTTTAGAAGGGTTTTAGACAAAGCGGGCGAAGCCGCGGGCGGAAAGCTAGTAATATACAAGCTTATTTAAGTTAGGTGCTTGCATAACAAAATCATGGAACCTTTGAACACCAATTGCATAATATACCTACTCTAAGGTTCAAAACGATTACAAAGTAATAGTCACTTACGCATTAAAACCGCACATAAAATGCTTCGCAAGTAATTTTTGATCATAATATTATTGATTATTAATAATAATTGTTATTATTGTACCAATATTTTTTTCAATAACTCATTAGTAGGTAATATAGGTTTTGAACCGTCCGGAAGATATTAATCAACTTATAAGTTATAACTTATACTTTATAGGATGCATTTATTAATATTTAAAACTTAGATACTTAACTCTAGGAAAAGTTCAAGAAACTAAATTTTCATAGCATTAACATATTCTGATAAACTAAATATTAATTAAAATTACAATTATAATCACATCTCTGATCACGTTTCAAGATAATTAAACTACTCTCCTATATTTTAATATTTAGGCTACAAGACAAAGACAACATTTTCCTTTGTTTATTCATTCAAAAATGTAATAATGCTTTTTTTTTAATTTGTATCGTATAAAATAGGTTTTAATTATATTAGGTGTGTGAATATTTTAAAGTTGATGTAGATTTCAATTTAATCTTCAAATATGTTCAAACTTACAGATACATTCTTTCCAAAAATTTCTGCGATCCACGTGACATCACTGGGAAATTAAAATTGATGCCAAGAAAATTCCCGCCAAAAAACACTAACTATTTTCAGCCACGACACAAATTACCAAAATACACTAGCACTTCTATGGCTATTCCATTCATAGACTCACAGTCCACAGATAATTTATAATAGGGAGTTCTAAATTTGAATTTTCATGGGGCAATTAAAAAAGAAAACAACTTTTTTTTTTCGAATACAGACTACGCGCACACTGCACTGCACTGGTCCAACACTAGCGAAGCGGGAAACAGCACAAATAAATATAATAATATGCTATCTGTGTTATGATATGGCGGGTCGAGCACCCGTTCACAACTGCGCTATGTCTCCAAACAGATCGCACCTATTATCGAAACGGTCGTCATTATGTATTTATTCATAAATTAATTCAAAAACGCCTTTGTTCTTTTATTTCTAGAGCGATGACTTTTGACACTTTGCATAAGTACGTGAATGTCTGGGTAATTTGTATTTTGTAGTAATAATTTCAAAAATATTATTAATATATTGTACGACAATATTCATTTCCATTGTTATCCAATTTCTTAAGTTATATTTTTGTTATGATGTGATCTTCTGTATTACCACAATTCTTACAAATAAATTATTTGAATTTGAATTATTTGTTTGTGTTTAATGTTAATTTAGGTTTTTCCTTTTTATGGTTTAAATAAAAATCAAAAGAATACCGATCAATATTTTGTCCATGGATATTGCGAGATCATAAAAAACGCAGACAGTTTCTAATAATGGAATATTTTTAAGTATTATAATTTTAAATTTATTGCAGCTCTATACTTTTATATATTACAATCAAACAAGCAAAGTTTTTCTCTTTATAATATTAGTGTAGATAAGTAGGTATAATTCCGAACACCACGAAAACAAACGCATCATGATTATTATTATTTCGATAATCCATACTATTATTATAAATGCGAAAGTAACTCTGTCTGTCTGTCTGTTACTCAATCACGCCTAAATTACTGAACCAATTTTAATGAAATTTGGTATGGGGACATTTTGATACCCGAGAAAGGACATAGCCTACTTTTTATCCCGGGAAAATGACGCAATCCCGGAAATCCCACGGCAACGGGAACTGTGCGGGTTTTTCTTTGAAAACGCGGGCGAAGCCGCGAGCGGAAAGCTAGTATTCAATAGATTTTCGATAGCCAATTTTATCATAGGTATAAGTATTTTAAGCAATAAACGTCTCAAAATTGATATGGCACATTTCTATTAACTTTTCCTATCATCCGGCATCCTGAATTCGAGCCAAGTATATTATATCACACGTGAAGTAATATAACGCCAATCCATGACAAAGATATGAACATAACTTTAAATAGAAATATATATCAACAATCAATCTAGCAATTTAATAAAAAAAAAATATTTTCCGAGGTTATGAACGCGATGTGGTTATATAGATAGATAGATAGATAGATAAAACGTTTATTCATAGAACACAATCACACTTACAAATAAAACACAAAAGACAAAAAGCAGTAAAACAATACAGAAAACACTCATACACACAGAAAAATTAAAAGTATAACAATTAAACCAATGTGCACAGCGTTCTACGAACAGGCCTTGGCTCAGCATAAATGTCAGAGTTTTTAAAGAGACCCCGACGCTGATATTCTGCCAATGCAGAGTGTGAGGGCAGAAAATTAAAATAAACTTAAATAAATAGATAATGCAAAGGAGATAAAGGTTAAATATTCATAAAATTATAGTATATCAATAATATCAATAAACATATAGGTACACAAATGAATGAATGATATAACTTATAAATGTCGATAAATTATTTACCCAAATGAATCTCATTTGAAACACATCGTCTTCACTACATAGTATAAAACAAAGTCACTTTCTCTGTCCCTATGTCCCTTTGTATGCTAAATCTTAAAAATTACGCAACGGAATTTTATGCGGTATTTTTAATAGATAGAGTGAATATAAATTTATAAATTTAAAATTAACTACACATATAAATTTTAAAATAGATTGAGTGATTCAATAGGAAGGTTTTAGTATATAATTTATTGGGTTTTAGACGAAGCGGGCAAAGCCGCGGGCGGTATATGCTAGTCATAGTCAATTAATAAATGTTTAATGAACAAAACATTATCGAACAAGAATGTAGAGCTTTTCTATATAAAAAAAATCAAACAACATTTATAAAAGACTGGCTTTCCACCCGCGGCTTCGCCTGGCAGTCAAAGAAAAACCCGCATAGTTCCCGTTCCTGTGGAATTTCCGGGATAAAACCTATCCTATTTCCCGGGGTAAAAAGTAGCCTATGTCCTTTCTCGGGTATCAAAATATCTCTATACCAAATTTCATGCAAATTGGTTCAATAGTTAAGGCGTGATTGAGTAACAGACAGACAGACAGAGTTACTTTCGCATTTATAATATTATATAGTAATAGTATGGATAATCCATATTAAATAAATTAATTAGTTCTATTGTGGTTCTATTCGACTTCACACCAAAGAGATAAATAATTTGGAAAATCCAAAAGTGCACGCCTCATAATTTTTTTTTAATAAATATTTATTAATTATTATTTTTGTTTATTTAATAACAATTAAACCACATCGAATCAGACCCTGAAAAATGAAAGGGTTCTATTCCTGAGCATACTCAAGCGTAAGAGAAAAAAATATCATGAACGTTAAAAATAGTGTTTTTTCTTAATATGTTTGTGTATGTATTATCTTACAAGTGCAATGTATGATACATAAAGACATTTTAAGTTTGAAAAATCAGATGTTTTGCGCGAAGTGACAGTAGTACCCACCTCAACGCTTCGCTTATGAGGCGTGCAAAAGACTCGATTAGTAAAGTATTTCGGTCGCTATCGTGTTAACAAGAAAAAGGATCCGCACATACAGACACACGGACGTCCAAGACAGAACTTTTTTAAACTGTTTTTTAACTAGTTTAAATAACAAAAATGACATCAAAAATATCATGAACGTTAAAAATAGTGTTTTTTCTTAATATGTGTGTGTATGTATTATCTTACAAGTGCAATGTATGATACATAAAGACATTTTAAGTTTGAAAAATCAGATGTTTTGCGCGAAGTGACAGTAGTACCCACCTCAACGCTTCGCTTATGAGGCGTGCAATAAATATAATTCTAAATAATACTACTGTACATACGTAGTACGCACAGAAAGTTCCATTTATTGTGATGCGTGATATATCACAGAATCACTTATCTCGATGTGATGGTATTTCCACACTATTCATGTCTGATAATTAATATATGTATAGATAGAGCTTACAAAAAATCGAAAGAATCTATGAATAAAAGAGGAAAATATACCGGCCGAATTGATAACCTCCTCCTTTGTTTTGAAGTCGGTTAATGAAATAAAAGAGCTTTATATCATCTCATATTATGAGATACTAGATTTCCGCCCGCGGCTTCGCCCGCGTTTGCAAAGGAAAACCCGCATAGTTAGTTCCCGTTCCCGTGGGATTTCCGGGATAAAAACTATCCTATGTGTTAATCCAAGTTACCCTCTATATGTGTGCTAAATTTCATTGTAATCGGTTCAGTAGTTTTTACGTGAAAGAGTAACAAACATCCATACATCCATACATCCTTACAAACTTTCGCCTTTATAATATCTATTAGATATTAGATATTAGATAGCTCTTATCTCACCGTTTCCATGCACAAATTTCTATACTCTATACATAAATATAAACTTGGTATAGAGCTTTTTCTACTTTTTATCACACATTTCAAGGAAGAAAAAATAAAAAATAGGTAAAGAAAATTTGCATCGGGAACTGTTATCACGCGTCTTTGTGCAGTGCACACAAGCTCTTATAAATATATGAACATAAGTTACAAATACAATGGTATTTATGTAATTAGTAAGGACGTAACACACTCCTCTCTTCAAAAAGTTAATGACCTGTTAATTAGTCTTTATGACTACCAAAAAAACTCATAAACTTCCATCCAACGTAATAATCACTCGACTTTTTTGTAATTAAGTTTTTATTCTACTAACAAAAAAACACATGTATTATGAAGAAGCAGTTCACAAGTCCTGCTAGTCTACAAAAAAAAACAAATCAACGAATAATAACACAAATTCATGGTGTTTTAAACGTAATTATTTACGACTTAAACCCGGGAAAAAACTTATCACTTATAAAATACTAGCTTTCCGCCCGCGGCTTCGCCCGCGTTTTCAAAGAATAACCCGTTCCCGTAGGATTTCCGGGATAAAACCTATCCTATGTCCTTTCTCGGGTATCAAAATATCTCTATAACTACCAAATTTCGTGCAAATTGGTTCAGTAGTTAAGGCGTGATTGAGTAACAGACAGACAGACAGAGTTACTTTCGCATTTATAATATTAGTATGGATGTTTTCGTGCGTAAAAAACTTCGCTATCACACATTATGTTTTCTGTTGTACATATGTTTGTCATATCATTCTATTTATGGACGGTTAATGATATAATGTACCAGTTCTTTTAATTAAGTGCACATAAAAACTGTGTACTATACCTATAACTTATTCATCATTTGATCAATGAAAAAAAAATTAACTGGGCCGAGCAATATGTACGAAATTTAAAAAAAAAAATCAGTTTAGATATTTTTTGTAGAGAATAACTCTTTAGAGAATAATTGACTTTGCCTAATCTTGAGAAAAAATCATACTGTACCCATTTACTCACATTTGAAGGTTGTGAACCTCCTCAGGTTAAGTTTTCGAAAGGTTTGAGACAAAATCAATACATACCATCTAGTCAATGATAGAATAATAACTTTACCAATTCCACATCTAAAAATGTAATTAAAGAATCGAATTTATATCATCCAACATGTAAAGCCTAATCTGTTAGTTATTTAAAAAACTGGAAGCTTCTAGTAACAAAACACATGATAACCTTCCACATTAAGAGGGTGAGCAGATTAATTGATGCATATAACTATACTAAATTATCTCCACTGTCCAGAAATGACTAAATACAATAATTGATATTTTCCATCAAAGTATACATCGAATTTGTACTAACATAATCAATGAAAATGTTTTGATTAACGCTCCGCAAGTGGCACGTCGAAATGTAGCCAATTAGCCACAATTCAGATCAGTTGTCTCTTTTTCGCTCACTATAGTTCAATTATACTACATATCATACATGATACACACTACATATATTTTAACTTGACGTCTTATATTGTGCACATCTGTGCTGTTTTTGAAGAATGTTGTGTTGGTAACGTATCTACAACGTTTTACTAATAATATCATTGAATATAATCAATACATTGAATGCAAATCGAACTCCATGAGGTTAATACGTATTTGGTTGCATGACCGAGACATTTGAATAACTTTGCCCTAGACAGCTAGCTGGCTCCATAAATAGATGACAAAATGATATGGGAAATAAATCACTTGTCTTGTCTGTACGTTGAATGTAATTAAAATGTTAATATTGAATTGTTTAACAATCACATAACGTCGAGGCAATCAATATTTTTATAAAAACTGATAGCAGCCCAAAGATCAACAAAAAGCTGTAGAAAAATTGAAAGATACAAATACTCCCTGTTTTTGAGCAAGGAAAACCGTATATTTCGTTATTACTGCCTGTTTTCTATCTCTATCTCCATTCTTTCTATTTCATTGTATGTCTAAAATAAAGACCTCTACACAAATATTACCAAAAAATACAATGCCTGATGAGTAATGACTAAGGCAACAGAAAAAAACAAACTAAACGCAGCTATTAAAATAATAGCTATGCCATTTACAAAATGCAAGGAAGATACATACTGTGTCCTAGAATATTTTCCCTGTTGACTCATACTGACATTTATTCATTGCCCCATAATTTATTTGTTCTATTTTTTTAATGTAGCATTTAGCGCAACAGTTCATTGATTTCTACTTTCTAGTTCCAATTGTATTTTTTGAAGTTACGGGTCACTTTAACTGGCGATTAGCCTACTCGACACTTTACTTGAGGGTGGTGAAACAGGCCCTCAGTGTTGTTCATAAATGGTAAATTTGCGAGGATGAATGGTTGTGTTTGCCGAGATCACGTGTCAGAAGTGAAACTTCTTTGGCAAGATTCAAAGATACCAAAATCGTCGCCTTATTCCATGAAATGACGATATTGCCATGACGCGACCTTGAAATTTTAATCTCACAAGCCTAAAGAAGTTTCAAAAGGTTGTTTGCCATATTCCATTTCAAATTTAACCAATTATATGTATAAAAACACATGAGCTATCAACTGCACTATATTGTCTTCAGTTGAACAACATATTATAATAATTATTAATGAAATACCTATGGTAGCATAAGTATCTAATACTGAACCATACTTACATCTTTATTTATTTTAAGACACATTATAAGAATCTAACTATGTACTTATCGTAAGCACTAAATGACCCTGTACACTTATTAGGTATCATTTAAAAACAATTGGATAGTAATATATTGTTAACTATTTTCGTATATTTACAAGATCGCACACAGTTATCAACTTTTATGAATAAATATTGGTGTATAATGAAAAAGTAAACAATAGATAACAGTTTTTAGCACTAAAACCTGCCCTAGTGCACACATACCATAAAAATGCAAAAACGTGACAACACCCAGTGCACATGTACTCAATGTACTCAGAATAACTGTGCATTGTAAGGCTGTAGACATACTGTTACTGTGTTAATAAATTTTATTCCTGACAATAAAATTTGTACTGATATTTGTTAATGGTTTTTGGCATACTTGTAAAATTCAATCTAATTATAAATAGTAGAAAATAAGTATTTCAGGTGTATGTAAATGTTAATTTAAAAAGTTAATGTATACAAAGATTGACACACACTTCATTTTTTCATACATAAAAAATTGATCCACTTGAATGAAAGTAACTAATCCAAAAAACCCTAATCTATTGGAAAGATAAATTTAATTGATAGTCTATCTTAGTATAGATAAATAATTGATAAAAATGAACATTGTGAAATACTCTTTGTTCATTTATTCCTTTAAAGATACTTAAATTTTTTTAATTACTTTAATGTTTGTTTTATTGCCATTTGTTACATTGCAATAAACTTTCTAATAAACAGAAATTTATTTCCCTTAACTTTGTTTACAATAAGTTTATCAATGATGACTCAGGAAAAATATACTGGTGAAAGAATTATTGAAATTGATACAGTACTTTTTGAATGTCTACAGTTATACTGTTAAACATCACAGTCAAATAAACCATTGTAAACACACCTTTATCCTTCTCACGTCACAGAAAAAAAATCACAACAATAAGATAAGAAACTTTTCATTACAAATAATGAGTATTTAATAAGCAGAACTAAATACAGAGGCCATATCAAACAGATCTTTAGTTGTTAGCAAATTGTATTGAGAACTTGCTTACAAATACATTAATACATTGTTTGTATATTGGCGTGTATTGCTTACGCAATAGGGTTCAAATTACGATGCAGTATTTTCCTTACAAGTGCTCTTGCACTAAGTTTGCACTGAAGGTTCATTCTCTAATCATGAATTCAGAACATTTGAATTATTTTAACTAGATCAAGCTATGTAACCTGTTTTAATGTCTTGTACATTTATTAATAGATATTATATCATGAAAATACTGTTTATCATTTGATATCTCTAATTTGGTGATCTTATCTTAATTTCTGAAGATTGATTTTATCAAAATAAATCAATGAATAAGAAATATTTTTCATACAGTTACTCACATTTTTTGTTGATTACTTTACTTTAGGAACAAGTACTTTTACATATAGATAAACTTTTTACATAATCAGTGTATTTATGTATGGTAAATAGAACATTTAGGTGGGTGTCATAACTTTATAAATCGATTATATCCACTCAATGAACGAATATCAAACAAATAAACATAATTCTTACTTACCTAATTGACTGAATGATGAATAAAATTCAAGAGATTCCTCAGAAAATCCCTATCAATAATTTGGAGGCCTTTTGATTTTTATTATTTTACACAAGTATGTCTTGATTATTAATTCACGAAAAGGTTATTGACTCTTATGAATATTTCATACACTGAAAATTTTTGACTCTCATTCGAATATCAATCTGCAATATTCACATTCGTTTTCACTTTGTAAGTTTACTCTTTGTTTCTGAAATTTGACGTTCACGGTTCACAGTGTAAAAAAAATTGACACTTGACAGACTACAGATCTAGGAATAGTTTTATAGTTTTATAGAAAACACAGAAAATTTATAGAATAGATATAGCGGGTATAGCAACAAATAACGAATGTTCCATTTCAACGAAAAAGCTATATCTTTCAAGTGAAACAAAACCAAATCAAGAAACATAATTAATTTTAAGAATCAAGAAATTCATTTTAGAATTTAGTGTTATAGTGATGTCACAATGAATCGGTAAACATGCGACTGCAACACAAAAATACTACAGGCTACTGAAATAGAGACAGAAATGTAAAACAAATGTTTGTGGTTATTGTGTCTCAATTATATAATATAAAATAATTCGATTTTATAATATATTATATAATTTAATGGTTTAAATACAATTCTAATGTTTATACGTAGAAAAATATATTGACATGCGCAATAACATCTTGCAAAGTATTGATTTTTCATAAAAGTAAATACAACAGTTGCATATGACATAGAAATTATTAGATAACAATAATGCTTAAATTATCATCAATAATTGGACTGTACTTTCTATTAGGAATGTTTATTAAATGCCGAGGAGAAGAAAACGTTGGTACATTTACCTTTAAAGAGTTTCAATATAAAGACACACCGAAAAATGTTCGTATACTTATGCTTCATAAGATATTGAGTCTTACATTGTTTCCTTAGATGATTACACTTAAAGGTGGTATTTAATATGTTGATACACAAAATTCAGGTATTAATTTCACATAAACACTTGTTATCATTCCAGGAAATGACGTTTCGTGAATATGAAACAGCATGTGAGCAAAGTAGGGTTTGTAGCGGATTAAAAGGACTAATTCGTACACACTGTGTACGAGAATGCGTATCTCCGTCATGCTACAGAGAAATTTATCAGGCAGATCCGGTAATTTTATTGTAATTACTAAATGAATAAGATACTTTGGTACTGTAAATCTGAAGTCTAAATCTAGGCACTCATAATCTGGGACTTGATGAATTATAAGATACAATTACTTAAATGGATATGGCAGAAGTCTGTAACCTAAAATTTTTAGCGATAAATAAAAAATTGTTTTTACAGTTGGAAGAAGGTGAAATTGATGTTCGTTTGAATTCATTCAAAGGATGTTTTATCCAAAGAAGCGGTCGTACAAGAAATTGATTTCATTCTACCGTTATTTCGTCTTTCATCTTATGTGTGAATAAGATTATTAAAATCCGACGAAAAATTTCATTTGCTCTGACGGTGAGTATCTATCGTCTATTGTTAAAAAATATATTATCAAAGACAATTTCTTATAAACAAAAATTATTATAATTTGCTAGTACCTATACAAAACGTGACGTGCGTTTAATAAAATATTATTTGATTTCAGATGTTTGCTGGCATTACGGTTTATAAGAAAACATTGTTTGTTCTGCTCCTCCAGTGGAAACTAAAATCAAGATTGAAAATTTTTAAAGAATAGAAAAAATTCGATCACCAGGCGGGAATCGATATTGCGTCTATAGTGCCATATATGTAGAACATAACTACTTATTATCTCATTTTGCTCGTTAATTCACTTGCTCTGTGGTTAATTCAACCAATAAAACCTTAACTTTCAGCACTGACACAATTGGTTAGTAAAAAATTATTGCAGCGTAGAATAATCATTGCATTTTTACGTTAACATTTACAGAATAAATAATAGACACAATTTTAACATCACTCTAATTTATTACAAGTCAATTTCCTTATTTAAAGGTGTTAAATGTTTGTTACATAATAATATATTCATCAATATTTGTCGTTCTATAATAGAAAAACTAACAATATGTATTCGCTTCCTTTTCTTGCAAAAATGCACACAATATTAAATTGAATTAGTTATTTAAATATTAAAACTATTTACTATATAACGATGATCATTTCATTACTAGAATAAGTACCTGACACGAGATAATGCCGTCCATCGCCTTATTTACACCTTATTCACATACTTATGTAATAATTATATGAAGAAAAGCATAGTAGATTTTAGGTGGTTTATCATAAATAGATACTCAAACCTAGCCAGCTTCCCTGTTCAAAAATGCAATTCAAACTTCTATAAGCGTCACGCGCTTTTTCGTCGTTCGTATTAAGGAAAACATATTATTATTAGTAATAGTAGTAGGGGAATAACCCACATTATGGCACTATATGGAATTTTTTCAAAATTTGCCGCATACAGCTGCTTTACCCTCTGGCTTAGTCCCCCTAAAAAAACAATTTAGAGAAATTTTTGTAATGAATCTCGTTTTCTTCGTCCATCATACTTGTTATTTTATATAAAGTAGATAAAGAATTTCAATTATTAGGTGCTCTGAGGGTAATTTACTAATATATTATTATTTTATTAAATCTTCACCCATGTCCCCAATTTTATTCCGTTGTGCCTCAATTTTGTGCTGAAGCTACTTGCGTCAATATTGTGGGTTGATGTTTTGCGAATGAATAATCATCATAATAATAATTAATACTATTAAGTAAAAATTAACTCATCAAATAACTTTAAAGACCTATGATAATACTATGGGCTATTCCTGAGCCACAAAAGTAATACCCAATACAGTCGGAATAACTTATTAATATATAGTTCATAAAAATTAGTTATCAAGGATTTCAATCGAATCAAAATTTAAAATTGAAAGATTGAAGGGAAATTATTATTACAGATTATAATAATTAATATTTCCCCTTTTCGTCCTCGATCAAAAACGTAACGTAACGTGAATAGACAGCTTTATTTTGGAAACCGGTGTGATTGTCAAGTATCGATTTTTCTCCCATCCTTACGTTCGTATCAAACTCACACTTGCCATCGTGAGAAGCGGTGTAGTGAGAAAAAAATAGAAATGGCCTCCTTGTGTAGACAAATTGTTCGCGGAAATGCTCTTAAAAGTGTTCTATTTTCCACTGCTCGACGGGGATACGCAGATAAAAGTAAGAATGAACATTAACCTTCACCTATAGTATTTCGCCATAAACGTCAAAATTAAGTTACGTAATGTCAAAAGCTATATTTTGTAATGTAAAAAATATATTTTTCATGTAAGAAACAAATGTATATTACCATAACAGACCACTGAGTTTTATGTTGATATTATATAAATAGCCGGGTTATGGTTTTTTTACTACCGAACCACTGAACCCCCTTGAAGAGTATCTCGCATGATCACAACATTATTTCATAATAAATTAAAAACAAACATTCCAATAACCAATAACACGAATTTATTACTGTAAATCATTTTACTATGCCTATATCAGTATTATTGGCCTGTAAATGAGAAATAGCAAAAAAAATTGTTAGGTTATATCTTATCACTTACATTGTAACTACCTATCTAGAGCAAGATCGATTGGTTATATATAATCACTTTTAATATATTTACGCATTTTTATGCCTAGATAATATAAGTATGATATTAAAACAAAGTGTAGGTAATATAACATTATTCCTTATATAAAAAAAATGTATCCAAAATAGATATCTGTACATTTTCCTTATATGTATTGTATCGTAAATACAATGTGTGAATAAGACCACACGCTCACTGTATGAACTGGTAAACTTTAAATTTTCCAATTTTAAAGTTTACCTAATTCTAACTAACAAATTTTACAATGTTTTGCAATCTACTAAATTGTGTTAGGTCAATTCTAGTCAGAAAACATTAATTTGTGATAAATAATTAAATATAACTGAATAAATATTAATTAAAATATGTTAACACTATTACTATACAACTACCTATCAAAATAATATATTTATTAAATAAATTTACTAATCTAATTTTCCTAAACAGTGATGGTAGACCCCATGGAACACGCTACTGGTCTTGAGAAGAAGGAATTGCTGGCGATGCAGGCCGGTAACGACGATCCCTTCAACATGAAAGTGCTGAAGAAGGCCGCAGGCACAAGGGACAACCCCACACTGGTGCCCTCATGTTTCGACGCCCGCATTGTTGGTTGCATATGTATGTATTAATTTAAATGATATTAATAGTTATTTTATTTTTTGGGATTCAATTTTAAATGAAAACAAACTGTTAATGTTACGAATGGTTCTCTTATTAAGTGAAAGTGTTTCATGTTATGAAAGAATGGACACACCCAACAGTATTTGAGTTCTACAAATTGTTTTTCTCAAGAAATTCATGATGTTCACGTTATATAAGACACTACAGTTCAAAATTTATTTAACAAGATTAATTTAATGTACATACTTTCAGTAATATTTATTTATTGTAAGTAATATTTTATGTGTTATAAAAAAGTAACACAATTATTAGAATCCAGAAGCCATACAATTAAACTTTATATTTTCATCTAAATATCTTAAACCTTACTCAGCATATAACCAGGAAATATCAATGTAACTGAACTGAGACAAGGCTAAACTATCCATCACAATTATTGTGTTAATGAAATTTAAACTTTAACATGATGATGATTGATAACATTTTTAAAAAATAACATGAAAATGTGCAATACTCATATATCAATTATTAAATATACTTTTTATTCAAACTCATTTAACAAGTTATTTTTTGTGTATGTATACAATGCCAGAATTATAATATAGAACTTAATTACTATTTTATCATTTCAGGTGAAGAACACTCAACTAGCATCAACTGGCTCTGGGTACACAAGGTAAATATTATTTCAATATAAAATTAACTGAATATTTAAAACTAACCAAGTAATATTGTGAAGGGAGAATAAAACATTATGAACGAATGAACTGAAATGAATGTCTTGTGTACACAATATAGATTCATGTACCATGCTTTAGTTTAGTGTAGAGTCTTCCATAGTTTATACAAATTGAATGTTTGCTAATTTAAGTACATTTTATAAAAAAGCAAATAGTCTAAAACACACTATTACTACAGTTCCGTTATTACTTTGATTTTTTTTACTACCGTTTTCCTAACATATTTATTTTTGCGTACATGTAGATTTGGCCTTAATTTATTTTACAATATTTTTTTTGTTTCAGGACCACCCCCGCCGTTGCGAGTGCGGACACTGGTACAAATTGATCGAGAAGACGCCTCTGTAAAATCAAGTTACACTTAGTTATCAATTAGTAGTGTTTATTATCTGCAATGAATGTACGCATCGACCCGCGCACAGCATTTCGTTCTATGATCTATTATTCCTGTTTGACATTAACTGTCAGTTAGATACATTATTGAACGAAAGCAAGAAATCATTAAAATAATTGTAAGCATACTTACCAGTGTTTCATTGAAGTGTTACCTACATGCAGTTGTTTGTTAATGGGTATTTAATTTTATGTAGCTATTAAATATTTAATCGGATATGGGATTTCATTTTATTTATATCCTTTGTAGATTCTGACTTATTCAGGAGCTTTCTGTAACAAGCAATATAAAGAATTCTGACAAATACAAGTACTTAGAACTTTTGTAATGTGAATTGAAGGGAAAATACTTATTACTATAAAAATATGTAGAAGGAAATGTAACCTCTGTGGCTCTGTAACATTTCATTATTTTGAAAAGAAAACTGCTATTAAAAATTTCTGAAAATTCCCTTGCCTCCGCATTATCACATCAATAATTTACAAAAACGTTTGAAGCAATTAAAATTAAGATAGAAACCAGTAGTAGTAGGTAGTCATTTTGAACCTGATTCACGATTAAAATTGCCTAAAGCTAGAAACATTTACAACTAAATTTAATTTAAAACAAATAAATTCCGTTCTTTATGATGAAATAATATAATTTACAACTATAGAGGGAATGTTCATCAGAATTGGATCAGTAGTTTTGGAACTTGTATAAACAAACAAAGCAAAAATCCTCACAGAGGTATTAGGGTGGAGGGGATTACTACGAAAAGACCACAGAAAAGACTTCTGCGCAGGTTGAGGCAAGCGTTGTTACTGTGCGTTGTCAACTTAAGTGCGTACTCCGCCTTATAGTGCCACAAACTTATCTGACCCGGTGACAGGTGTCACTGATGTCGCTTTCTTTTATATAAACAAAATATTCCGTATGAAAAGTCTGTGAAAATGTGACATTTCAAAATGGCGGCACGTAGTTCCAGTTTTTGCCACCGGGTCAGATAAGTTTGTGGCACTGTACATTCATTCTTCTCACAATTTTTCTTCTTTTTTTTCTTAAGTGGCAATCTTGAATCAATGAAAATGATCTTTCAACTAGCAACACTGTTTACTATTTACTCTGTGGACAAGTGACATTGACATCTGATATTAAAAATTTAAATTTGTGTTTTGGATTGTGTTGTGTAGGTAGTTACTAGTTTTTTATGTTTAAAGATCAATAATAAAATATAAATTAGGTACCTCATAATAATGTAATATTACCCCCTTTACTACATATTTAAATTGACAACAAGATGGCACGTAAGTATTACAATATAAATTAAAGTATTTGGGACCACTCGTCAGTATGTTTTTGAAACAATACCTACTTGAAATTAATTATTGTTACAAAAAAAATTAAATATGTTAGTAACTCCATCATGTTCTAAACAGAATAATCATTAACCTCTTTATTTGATTTTCTATTTTATGTATTTCTATAATTGTGTATTTCTATAAATATTTTCAAATATCATTTTCCAGAAAATAAATATTACAAAGTTTATATTGCTGATGGTTTTAAAGAAGATTGTGAAGAGCTGATACAAAGATGTTCACAGTTGGATACTTTGAATTTTTACACTTTCAGTGAAGTCTGGAAAGATATGAACTTTGCTTGTATTTATCAGTAAGTATAATAGTTATCATTATCAAATTCCCAATAAAAATTTGAAAATTGTTTAAAGTAAATTAAAGTTTTCGATAAAATGTATTGAAGTGATATCACTATGTACATAGTATAAAACAAAGTCGCTGTTGTTCTCTCTTGCCCTATACAGGGTTACTTGTAAAACACCGGCAACCTCGCAGGACAAGATAGCTAACATCATAAGTAACAACATTTGTTCTACGACTTTTGATAATTTGTTAGATTTTATTTTCATACAAAAATAAATATTCATTTAATTTTCCGTCTGAATATTATAAACTCTACGCCTCCCAAAAATTACGTAAACAAAAAGCGAACGAGAGGGGGAAGGGGGCGTCGCGTCGTCCATCCGATAATTAATAGAACATAGACTTACAAATGTAAGGAGAGTACAATAAAAGTTTAAAAAATCATTTAAAAATAATTTATTGCGTTATGCCAAAAGTCGTAGAACAAATGTTGTTACTTATGATGTTAGCTATCTTGTCCTGCGAGGTTGCTGGTGTTTTACAAGTAACCCGTATATGCTTAGATCTTTAAATACTAAAATAAATTGTTAAGTTTTCTACAAAGCGGCCAATTGTCAAATTTCTACATGCAGAAAGCTAGTTGTAATAATGTAAATAATATTTAAAATGTTATAGGGGAAGACAGTCTGGTGCAGAAATAGCTGAATTGTCAGAAGAGTTGGTTCATATTGGAAAACAATTTATGTTGGCAAATACTAGCAATTTTAAGGTACGAAAGCAATGGAATTTTAGTTTAAAATACATACTTATGTATTTCGTAAATTATTGTGATAATGGTTCTATTTCTGCATCCTTACTAGTAATGAGGCTACTTACATATTATTTAATATATTTTTTTAGCAATGAGAAAATAAACTTATAATTCTTCCTTCTATTAGTATTATTACTATATGCATTTAATAACTCAGGCCTCGGAACCACAGACACAATAGAAAATCTATTGTGTCGTGGACCGATCGGGCTGCTTGGGGCTCAATGGGTTAAATGTAGTAGACTTCAATATGTGTTTTAACTTTGTTATTTCCAAAGTACTATTGTACCTAGATTCTATTACAAATAAAAACATAATCATCTATTGTCAGGAAATCAAAGCTGGCATCTACCTAGTCTATGCATTACTAACACAACAACCATACACCGACTTTGCCTGGCTCCGTTTAACCCCAGATGATGTTAGTACCGTAAAACGTATCGAGACAGTGGCACGGCGGGAAAAACAATTTGATGTGGTGTATATATTGGGAGATATATTGATTAAACATACACATTATCATGCGACAGAGAGAGAGAGGGGATTTGAAAGTACATTAAGAAAATATATTGATGGTATGCATTTTTCAGAGTTTTTAATACCATGAATAATATGAATTAACAGTTCATATTTGTTGTCCTTTCCTAGAAATAGAGATGTCTTCCCTTCTGCCATATATCTATTGTGCTCATACAATATTAGAAACACCAAATGCTTTTGATAAATACACGAATAACAAAAGAATAATCAATACAATTTTTTTATTTTAAATTTCGCTACGATTGTAATTTCAAAAAGCTTTCCATCCATGTTACGGGTATATGTAAATATTTTTTTATTCAATGCATCGCAATTGTGCTATATAATAAAATTCGTATTTGTAACTTTCTAGGGTGCACAAGTTTGGACAAAAATGGTCACCGACCAAAAGGCGTGTTCTACCAGCAGAATGACGAATTAGACATGATCAAGGAATTGGGAATAATATCGCGGAGGTACGCGCAAGTCAGGAATACAGCCACTGGTAAGGTCTATTTAATTTTTAAAGTTGTCTTTATACTTAGGTTTTATAGTAATACTAGCTTTCCGTCCGCGGCTTCGCCCGCGTTTTGAGAGAAAACCCCGCATAGTTCCCTTTCCCGTGGGATTTCCGGGATAAAACCTATCCTATCTCTCAAGTTGGATCGACCTGCACATGGTGTGCGAATTTTATTATAATCGGTTAAGTGGTTTAGGAGTCCATTGAAGACAAACATTGTGACACGAGATTTATATATATTAAGATTTCTTTTTAGTTTTATGCAAATCATCATAATTAGCCCATATACTGCAGGGACACGGCCCTCTTGTGAGGTTAAAAAATATGCATATGAAAATTCAATTATAAAAATAAATGTATCTTTCCCCGTATGGTGGTTGCCATGATGAAAATTCTAATTTGACCTATTTGAAGTGTAACTTGTATTTTTATTTATAAATTAAATGTGAAGCAGATGTGAGGTGAACTTTGTACCTTATTTATAATTTTTCAGCTATGAAAAAAGATGGGCCCAGTATAAAATATATAAATGAAAACCTAGCTGCAGAATTGCATCATTCCCTGAAGAATGTTATGAATGGATTTGATGATGGTAATAAAATAAACTTTTTTTTTTTAATATTATGTCCAATAAAATGGTGTTCCTAAGTTTAAATAATATAAAACTACAAACTTCCTCCAAAAGTACAAAAAATTAAAAAAATGCTGTCCATAGTAGTTAAAATATTGTTTAAAATAAGTATGTTTTAGATCTTTTTAATTTAAATAAATAATAATCTTTCCTCTATAATAGTGTAGATATAATTCTTAATAAATTATTTTATTTCCTTTTCAGAGGAAAGAGATACATATGATCACTATGATGCGGTACAATCGATAAAACAAAGGGCCATGGTGATGAGTGTAAACCCAATGGCGCATCTTACTTCAGCTGCAGAGAGGTATGTTTTATTTTTTTTATACCTAACTATACTTATACGAACAATTTTTTGAAAAAAAAATAATGGAGGGGTAAATCCTGCCTAATGGTCGAATTTTTGATGAAGAAATTGCATTTAATTCTATCAAACTTAAAATGATGTGGAGAAATTTTTCGTTAAACAGCAATATATATATTCAACACATTGATAACAGTAGATATCTGAAGCTTTTTATTTTTTCATTTCATGTAAGTTAAAAACGTATACGTAAATTATTTCGATTTTATAATTTTCTTACATTTTTCTTCATTCAATTATTTAATATTACTCAAATAGCACAAATGTCTATAATAAAATTCACTAACACATTCCGTTTTGTTTCTAGGAAAACAAAGACTAGCCCTCAAAATAAGAGCGACATTAAATCTAAGCCGGGAAAAATTAAAACTTGCAGTCCATCCAAAGCTATAACATCTTCACCATTGAAACGCAAAATAACAGAAGTATTCGAAACCAAACCGAGAAAAGCGATACGGTTCTTTATGGAAGCTCACAATGCGCCAGTCGAATTAGATATAACTTCATTTAGTAAAGATACAAGAATATCGAGTGATTCAAATAGTGATAGTTTAAGCGATTTTCATGATGATGATGATCTGGCTTCCGACAAAGATATGATTGATATAGAAACTAAAGCTTCAGATAGCAAGTTAAATGTACATAGAGACACATTCCCCGCTATCGTGCATACAAAAGTTGGAGAACAGAAACATTGTGAAATAGAAATACTTGATTATGCAGTGAACGATCAAATTCCCGTTAAAAAAGCCATATCAAATATGCTCCAAGCGTCAGGCAGTTTGGAGTCTAATGAAGAAGATATCAAAGTTAATGTTAAGAAAAAACCAAAAATTAAGAAGAAACAATCCAATCTTAAATTAAGAAAATAATCATTGAGAATATCATTAGTATAAATTGTAATAAATAAATAAATAAGTAAGTATATATTTTATAAATAAAAGATAAAATTAAACAAGTTTTTAATTTCTTATTCCATTTATTACTTCATAACTATTGTTAACACACAATACTTTGATTTAAAAACAAATACACATTGTTCTACATATCATTTGAAATTCGATAAAGTTAGGCCATTTTTAATAAATTAAAAGTAAACACGAAAGAATATAATATATTTTACATTTTATAGTACAGTTACTTGGCAGAAAATTGCATTAAAACTATTTGTAGGCAAGTCAAGCAATAAATAATAGCTTAAACTAGAACACAATTGAAATAATATACAATTTGGTTTATAAAGCTATAGAGAATGTATAGTAAATAATTTTGAAAATGGACAAAACTATTTTATAGCTATATAATGATTTGTTCTGAATGTACATTTACAGTATCTATAAAAACTAGACTATCAATTCGTCAACAATCATCTATATTTTAGTTGATCTAAAAAAATTATACTTTCGTTTTTGTTCATTGGTGGTTCATCCATTTGTGAAACAATTTTTAATATGGCAACCATCTTAGCCACATAAGTGGGTTTATTTTAGTTCTAAATGTCCTAAAGCAATTAAAGTATTTTAAATGCTAACAAGCTGCTAACCAAATATTAAAAATTCAGAATACATAAAAATGTATGAAATAATTAAATTGGCATAAATAATTTAGTTCAACAGAGAACTTTTCTTTAGTAAAAATTAATTTAGTAAATAGTTTACAAGGTTTACTTATACTTAATTTAGGATTTAGTCTTTTTTTTTACAAAAATAACAGTATCACACAAAAGAGCAAATTATTATATTCCACAGATCTATTTCAAACTTAATATGCATTTATAGTAAAAAAAATCTGGTTTAAGTAATTTCATTGATATCTTCTTTCTCTAATTTACACTTGGAAGCATGGAATGTTATTAATTTTTATTTGCAAACTTGAATAAATTTCCATGATTGGAATTACTTTGGAATTAATAAAATATAAATGCAAATAAATACTTTTTTAAGTGACATTTTAGACATCTGAAAATATTGAAAAACAACTGAATTAGTTGTGTCATCTGAGTTGTGTCAACAAAAAGGTAAGGTAGGTTAGATTTTATCAATTATCATCCCTTTCCACAATGGCTAATTCATCATCTTCCCCTGAAGTATTTGTTTTTGTGTCCATATGCGCTAAATTCGCTTCAGACGAACCATTACTAGATTCATGAGATCTTGGACTGACACTAGTTTTCCTAATATACAACACATTTGAATCCAATCTACTATTGTGATCATTGTAGGGCACTCCGTAAATACTACCGTCAGATATTCTGTTAAGTTTGTGTATCTGTTCTCTCAACTCACAGACCTGGCTGTATAGTTTTTTGTTTTCTCGTAATATGGCTATGTTTTCCGTTTCTAAGAGTTCTCGTTTACTCCACTGAACTGTATTTTCCGATTTGAGCCTCTCTATTTCCATTTTTAATTCAGCAATTTTTTCTTCTAACACCTGTTTTGCGGCAATTTCGTCTTGCAACTCGTTTTGCAATCTCTCTACTTCACTATGACTAGAATCTGTAGAACCAAGTGTTCTATCACTATGAGCTAATTCCATTTTAGCACTGTGTAATTCAGCAGTCAATGTTTCAATCTTAACAAGCAAGAATGACTTTTGATCTTTTTCACTTTGCAAGCTTTTTGACGTTTCATCTAAAGCAATCTCATTTCGCTTAATTTGTTAGCAAGTACATTATCTACATTTGAAAATTTATGAGAATCTAATGAAGCCCTTTGACGGGCCGATGACTCATTAGGAGATATAAACCCAGTGTTCTTTTTCCTCAATTCAACACCGTCTTCTGTACTCAAGTCACCAGATACAATCCTCTTTTCACCTAAGCTGAGAAGTTTTTCATTGTCTCTTTTAAGCTCTTCTATTTGTAGTTCTAAATCTCCCTTTTCAGATTTGAGAGTGTTTAGTTCCTTGGAAAGGATATCAACTTTACTTTTATGTTGTTTTGCTTCGTCTCTGGCCTTATTTCTTTCGTTACGTACCTTACTCCACTTTTCTCTCCAATTGGCAGTGCAATCAGACCACCACCTCATGGTTTTTTCCATTTGTGTGGCTCTGGCGCGTGCCTCATCCAGTTCCCGGATGTATACAGCTTCTTTTGCCTCCCAGTCTGTATTTGTGTATCGCATTGCACCCTCATGGTCACGACTCTTGCGATGGCTACCTCCATGTGAACTCTGTGCCATTTTTGTTGTTTAGTATCTGAAAAGGAATGA